>JAZGTK010006976.1:0-19980 GCA_036877625.1 Ambastaia sidthimunki | reverse complement strand
ATACAGGTAATGAGTAACATAAGTGTAAAGAGTAACTGATGGCAGGATAATCATTTTTTAGTAAACTGCTAGTTTTATGGTTACATCTGAGAAGCCATTTGTGTGCTAAATTATCCTACTTAATAGACAGCCACATGAAATATTCATAGAGCTATTTTCAATATGAGCAGTTTGTAGAAAATCTTTTAACAAAAAAAAACAGGCCTAGAATTAGCCTGACGCACAAATTCTTCAGGCCGAACTTTGTGGATCCATGCTTCAAAAGCTGCCATTATATCAGACTTAAACATCTATTTCACTGAAACCTACATTAGGCACAATGCCTGCTGCTAAAAGTCCTATGCTCACATAAAAGCAGCCAAACCAGGTTCTCAGTATCACACAACTTTCACAGCATATTCGTTCTTGGTTAGGTTCAAAGGTCACAGAGGTTAGAATAAACAATAATCCACAACAAAATACACACAATACACAACGAAACTGCCTAGAAACAGGAAACTGTCACACACCCAAAACCGAGCAGCACCTCTGGGATGATCTTCTAATTCCAGTAAAGCCACATTCAATGGGAATCAAACTGCTTATGTTTAAAATGTCAAACAAAATAATTCCTCCCACAGATCATTTCCTTTTCTATTGTCAGCATCTTGTGAAAGAAAAATCTCGACTAGAACATCCAAACAGGCCCAAAGTTCACCTAACGTGACAATCTCAGATGCAATCCATCAGCTTCCATCGGACCATCTGCATGAGTAAATCAAGACATTGCTAATTGTCTTTTGGCCACAACAGCACACCTTAGAACAAAGTGTGCATTCATTGCTCTAGTCTCTCTTAGCACAAGCCTTTGGTCTGTGTGTTTATTCTGGTGCCCCCTGGCAGTACAATAGGCTGAACGAGAAACAAAGTGCACAAACCACAGTTAATGAGACAGTGTTTTGACTAAATGTAGCCCATCAGATTAAATGATTTAAAATGAATAAATCAAGCATGGGCCAAGAGGTCACATGCCCGGGGACGAAGTCCAGGAAGCAATGGGAAAGCAAATACAAACACACAAGGCAAACAAGAACACACATAAATACACACAATCTTAGTGTGGGTCCGGTTTGACTTGTAGAGCGACATTCAACCCCAAATTGTCCCGCCACCAGGATGTTTCCAAACTTGTGTGAAGCACCCTGGGGCTTGATCGCTTGATGGCACTTGTGTTTACAAAGATCCCGATGTTGACCAACCTGATGTCATTTCTTGTTGTGCATAGTTGCACGCAGGGCCCAAAATTAACATTCGTCAAACACCAATTGCGATCTGGCCCTGGCAAATTAATTAAAATGCCAGCTACACACAAGGTCCAAAATTGACACTGACCAAGAGCCAATTGTGGGTAAAATTTGGCTTTGGCGAGAAATAAACATTGACAGTTGGCCAGTAACTTTATTAGGAACTGTAAAGTAATACATGGTTTTAATTTCCTTGTAAGAACAATAGCGTGACCTTAGCATCGCTACTAGAAAACACGTGACACAATGTGTCTTATTTAAACAAAAAGTTTATCTAAGATGACAAAAAATTTCTTTCCCCAAAACATCAAGCCACTAAAATAAAAATTTGAAAGTCTCAGAATGTCCCTACGTTTTTGTGACAAGTGTTATTGTGACACAATATCCCAAGTATGTAAAACATCTCAAGTTTCAACAGAACCTGCAAACTGCATGACAACAGTTTGATCAGCTTGAACTTTTAAGAAAAGCTCATTGATTCCTCTTTTGATATCCTGCATGAGACATTACAGTAAAGTAGCTTAAATGTAATATCACTATGTTTTAAAGCTGTGGCCTAGTTGCACACTAAGATGTTTGATTTGTTTTACTAAAGTTACATTTACCAAACCTAATTATCCACTGAAGACAAATTGTACTACACCTGCTACTCATGGCAAAAATTAGCTTATTGCATGATATTATACTGTAAATATTCATAATCCAGAAATAAATCTAAAGTATCTAAATTTGCAGTATGATAGATCAAAACTGAAATTTGTTAATGACGTATTCTAGGTAAAAAGTGAACCATGCCAGTGCTAAAAGTATCAGGGATCCTTTGCATACCTCAACCAATGTAGGAATACAGGACAAACTCAAGTTAAATTTTACAATTCACAGATTTAATGTTCTATTTGAATTTTAAATGATTCATTAATTGATGTTTTTTAAATAATAAGCACATTAACAATATAAATGGAAAAGTCATCAATATGATCATGAAGCCCCATGATTTATTATTTTATTTGCTGGTCTAGAAAAATTTGGTGTGACCTCTCCCATCCGTTCCCAAAGTGATTCTCACATAAGAACACCCTAATTGAACCCAAATCTAAAAGTCACCTAATCAGTCCAAATTCATTTTCAGTTTTGATTAAGTACTGGCCTTGATCTTGGTCTTGATTAAGACCTGCAGCCTTCCGGTGACCCTGCGGATATAGAGACATGAAGAAAGTTCTTACAGAAAACAAAGTCCTCTATAATTTATTCATTACATTATTGATTATGTTTTATTATAAATGCTCTATGGGATTGGACATGGCATCCCAAACAAGTGTTGCAGGCAGGCCAAATGCCAGAATTATAAGATGAAGCAGCCAAAATGAATCGTTGTGTCAATCGAGAGACAAATAGTCACCGAGCAAGAGAGGTTTGCTTTGGAAATGTATTGCCTCTGAGTAAATAAACACAGCAAAAAATAAATAATTTAAAGAGACCATTTAAAGAGACCATTTCCAGGATTTCAATGGAATACAGGCACGTTTTTTTAATCACTCAGGCGAGGGGTGTCTTTTATTAAAGCTGCGCTTAAATTCGGTAATTGTTTTAGGCTTTGGCTGCACCCCACGTCCATGTGGTTTTCCTGACTGCCTCCGAAGAACATTCTCATTTTGTATTAGTCAAACTATCCTGCTAGTACGTGTAGCTATAACTTAACTTGCAGCTCACATGATGCTGTGTTAAGCGAATAAGACGATAACACAAGTTTTTTCTTAATCCCAGACACCTACTATGCTGAGAAGATCTGTTTTCTCCAATACGCCTGGAATTCCAGTTACCACTGTACAAATACCACAACAAGAGGCGTCATATTTAAATGACTGGATGGGGGACATTTCATTACGTCTAGTTATGAAGCTAGGAATGGTCTTTGTGTTGGATTAGTGGTTGGGGTACTAATCAATAATCAAGAGTTAAAGGTTCAGTGGTCTGACATACGGTTAAGTGTGGCATGTGACAATATGGATTTTGTTTGGTCTGGCTCTGTTTTTTGAACAGCGCAGAGAAGTCTGAAACAAAACATTTCTCTGGCAAGCATCTTTCCGTCAAAGAGTCCCTCGGCTAGACTAATGCAACACAGCCCCACTGTGGCTGAGAGATAGTGTGCTTTGAATCAATATCTGATCTGTTTTTGAAGAGTAAGGAAATGGCACACATTTCAATAATGATTCCCTGAAAGCACTTGAGGACAATACAATCCTATAACACTAAATTGTTTCACACTGTCCTACACTGATTGAAACAGTAACAGTTTCCTTTTGCCAAAAACAATGGTGTAAATTAGCTAAACTGACTATTATTGAAACTGGATCTTGTAAAAAACAATGCGGTCTGTGCTGCAAAACACATACTTATGATACTAGAGGGTGGTTAATGGTTGCTATATCATTGCTATGTGGCTGCTAAGGTGTTCTCTGTAGTTTTTAGTGCTTTACTATGGGGTTGTTAGATTATTGCCTACTGTCAAAAATTTCTTTTCAACAACCTTTTAACAGTACAAAAGCACAACCTCTCCCTTATGACTGTGCCAAAAATCCAGGAAGTCCCTGCTGAAAGTCACAGAAACTTCTAAGAACTTATGAACTCTCTACGTGACACTCCCGCAGATCTGAATGATCCATTCCTGCAGCAAACCAAATTAGAGTACCGAGCCCTAGTTAACCAGCATACTGCTGCTTTATTCTGTGGATACAGGCCATCTGTAGAGAACACAAAACACATCCTATCCATAACCCAAACCACCGCTTGCTTTCTACCCCATACTGGGGTGCAGGGAGGAAACATGTAGCACATGTAATGCTGTCAGCCTGCATGAACGATTGCCCTTTCAGTAAAACAATATGCTAGACTGTCGTTGAGGCTACATTCTTCTATATTTGCCCATTCTATGATGTTAGGCTGTTTTAGATGAGTCTCTATGATACTCTGGTCCATAGATAGGCCTTGGGTCCCTCCTGTAATGTGTTTGGATTACTTATTATTATTATTTTAATCCTTTATTAGTATCTTCAAAAGTACAATGCAACAGAACAACAACATCAATACTAACATTTAAATTACTTAATTAAATTCAAAATTAAATCTAACTTAATATTACCTACAAAAATTACTATTTTGATTTGCCTAGTTTACAGCTCTTCACAATCTTGGCTATTTCAATTCATTTCAACTATCCGGCCAAGTTTATCCATCAATTGTTTTTATTTAAAGTTTTGTAAAGAAATTACAGATGCTCATGAATGTAATTAAAGCAAGCAGGCCCAAAATAAAACAAAACATCAGCCAGACAAACAAGTATTATATAAAGCTCTTTACGGATTAAGTTCCTTTAGTTCCCCACCATCAGACTGTAAAGCCGATGATGCATCTCGAGGATCCAAAATATATGATAACTGCAAATGCTTTCCTTGTTTTTCTGACCTTTCATGTACTAACAAAATAGATCGCCATCTGAGAACAGTGTCATGCAAAATGCAAGACCCAATCTGAGACTTGTGCCGCCACTAAACAACTCAGCTCAGTACACAACACACTGAGCGACTTACATGTTTCTTTGCTATAACTGAGTAAAACCCATTCAAGCTAAAGGGTCTTTTGTTTTTTGTTATTGGAAATAATGAGGTCCAGGTAACAAAGAGCAGTCGTGGAGACCAACAAAGAGTCATAGAAATAGTGAAATCAGATGTTTTAATCATTTTTCCCATAATACAGACACAAATGTTATCCGTTTATAATTCATTAATCTAGATTTTTATCATAGGGTTAAGACTACCAAAAGCATATGACTGCCATTTGCTTTCCTTCAGAAATAAAGAGATAAAATGTCATCCCTTCACAACGCAATAAAACCGAAAAACGTTTATTAATGTATTTATATTATACTAAAACATAATCCACTATCTCTGCTGTCCGTGCAGTAAGTATGCACATAAGCAGATTTGAATGCGGTGACTTGAATCCGTCTGCGCGCATTAACTTTACGGTATCTCCAGATGCGACTCGGTTTGACCTCACAACATACTTTCACTTAACCTCGCAGTGAGTTTACGAGTCAAGTCAGGTAAAGAGACCAGCTCATGCAGGTCGGCGAGGACTTACGCCACCAGATGAGCGTGGACAGAAACAAATCTGCACTTAATAATAAACCTTTTTGCCTGACAGGGCTCTTGAGGTACTAATGAGAGTTGGCATGTAGCCTAGACACTGAGGTACCAGGTCTGCTGGGACGAAACTCAATATCCTGAATGAAACTGATACCACAAAAAGCTGCAGTGGTATGACAGATCTGTAAGGGGACGGCAAATCAAGACGACAAGAACCGATAATGGGATCAACTGAAAAGGGTGCTTAAATACAGAGAACAGAAGACATGATATGTGGGAAACTTACCAGTAACTAAGGAGACTAATTACCAAGAAAATGAACTCCAATTAACCAGCTGAATACAGAAAATGCAAAAACGTGAAAAAAAACAAAGAACCTAACACAACCGTGACATAAATATTGTGGTCTATTACAATATGTGTACAATATGTTGTGGTCTGCTGGATATAGCATTCTTTTCTACTATACACTACATAGCAACCAGCTAAAAACCACTCAGAATACCTTAGCAACCACTCACAACACTGTGGCAATGATTTTAACACATGCAAGCACCACTCACATTTTTTCCATAAAATGTACGAATTTTGCTGACAACATGATATTTATGTTGTAATTATTACATTCACAAACACCGGTGCAGTCATTCGTTGACATTCTCCCAGCACAGTAAATCTGTCTCCACTTGAAAACGTTCAGAGGCTGTGTTACACAACGGTAACAGCTTTATTGTACTGCGAGCAACCAACAGGCCAAGCAATCAGCAGTTCAGCGCGAATATGGGAGCAATTAGGAGTTCCTTCGGCACCAGTGAGGTAATTAAAACAAGATACACCCGGTTCACTGTATGTCTTGCAATTCACCGCACACCTTCACTAACTCCCCCGTTTCTCTTCTCCCAACCAGCACTCAACACTGACACAACTGTACTAAAGAGGAACAGACGATTCCTGCTTTAACTTTGGGCCGAAAGACCCTGTGCCGCAGCTGAGGCATTGTTAAGAAATCAGCTGTCAAAGGTGTCAAAGGTCGTCGCCTGTCAAAGGTCGTTGATTGGTAGAATGATAGTTGGAGGACAATTGTTTCTTTGCTGTTGAGTGGTGGTTGGTTAATAGTGCCTTTAGGAAGAAACGAGAATGTTCTCAGTGTCCTGCTGTGGAAGAAACTACACCCCAGCCATTCAGGACATTCCTCTAGTCGGCCCTCGTCAATAAAAGTGAGAAAAATCAAAAGGAGGACATTGTACGTCATACTGTGCACATCTGCTGGCCAGAGCTGCATATAAATGCAGAAGCTGTATTCAGTCCTCCTGTTTCATACATGCTACATGAAGGGACATGAATGTCTGCTAAGTGTGGGTGGCCTGGAGATGGGGTCCGAGGCTTGTCTTGGGAGACTTGCCATAACTCTTTAAACTTAAATGAAAATAAATGCAAAAACCCACTCCAATGAAGCAGTGCGGATTATATAATTCATTCAAATTCTCTATATCTTTAAAGAACATATATATTATATATTATTATATGTTATACTCTCTCTTATAGAGAGAGAGAGAGAAACAGCATATATATATATATATATATTTGCTATTAAGATCTAGATAGTATAAAAGGACTGAAATAGTGTTTTGGAAATGATTTTGGTATAGTGTCATAGGCAGTGGTCTTGGTATAAATAATCATTGTTCTTCATTCTGATGGACTGGGTTGTTTTCTGTCATGGTCTATTTCTCTCACTCACATACACAAACACAGCATTATTTCATTTGAATTACTTAAGACCAATAAAGCGTGAAGATTTGGATTAGATAGATTACATCTATCTGTCTGCTATGAAAA
This sequence comes from Ambastaia sidthimunki, assembly GCA_036877625.1. Taxonomy (NCBI): domain Eukaryota; kingdom Metazoa; phylum Chordata; class Actinopteri; order Cypriniformes; family Botiidae; genus Ambastaia; species Ambastaia sidthimunki. The sequence continues at coordinate 12,713 of JAZGTK010006976.1, read as the reverse complement.
AACCCAGTTCAATAAATTATTAGAAGCACAGCATACTAAGTCAGAACAGTCTGAAATACTGAGCAAAGTTTGGCGGATGTATTTTGACCTTTTTAATGAATATCTTATGGAATGTCTGGGATATTTAATCATCAGCTATGGCAAAACCATTAGTTTGATTAATTAGGAAATACATAGCATATTAAATCAGAATTGGCTTGTGGTTTGTGCTTATTTTGGTTTGTGCTTATTTAATGCTCTAGGAGGAGATACAATAGAAATAAGTTTGTACAAACAGGAAGATCTATTGACCCATTTTTAATTGATGACAGGTCTAAGGTACCTGATAAGGGACAATACTCTCGTGGGCAGTTCCCCATCGTCTGGCCTCTTTACCAGCATTCAGGTAGTTGGCTGCAATGTGAGTGAGACAAGCAACCTGTAGATCAGACAGAGAAAATGAGAGGGATAAAGGAGGAGAAAAAAGAAAATAAAGTTTTAAATCTTAAGATCTGTCAGTAAGCTCATTACGCCCTGCTGTTTTGTGAGTGCATTGAACTCTTACTGGGCTGACACAGCAGTTCATGGGCCCTGCCATAAAACATACCTCCCACTGCAATATGTTTGTTATTCTGAAAAAATAACCCACAAAAACATAGTATATAGCACTCAATATTTTAAGAACGTCTAAAAAATGAGATAACCTTTCTGATTCAACATTTAGCTAGGCTGTAACACAAAATGAAGTTAAATAAAAAGGTAAACAAAAACAAAACATAAAGGTGTAGTCATATTTTACGATGCCCAGGTGATGTCAGATCAGAAGCGACACAGCTGAGACAATATTTTTGCGATATATACTGATGAACTGAGAAGGAATTTTGAGGGAGGTGGAACTTTCTGTCAGATCAAAGCATGTCAGTGATAATTTAACCGTCTGCAGAACGGTGGACGGAATGTGTCTGCATCATCAGTGTTTATTATTCTAGATAAGACCGGCCTCCTTCTTTAACCTGTCTTGCTGTATGCCTCCGTCATCACTTACAAACATCCTATACTGAGATATAACGCTTTTGTTTACCTTAACATCAATTTCTGCAGCAAATCATTTTTGTTCACATTCAAGCATTTTTAAGCATATGTGAATTACACCTGTCACAATGTTTTAAAGCAAGATTTGTGCTAATAAAGCTACATTTAAAACACCATTGGTGTCTGATTTTATGGGTAATTTCACATTATTCATATGGATCCTTGACAAACATTTTGGACATTTAATATGTAAATGAAGATGGTATAATGTCATCAAAGATGATCAAACAAAAAGCATCTATAGAATGTAAAGTTGTATTGTGTTACACCTATAGCACCTTAGGTGTAGTGTTTACACTTAAGTTAACCCAGGATAAATGTTTATGGTTAAACAATAGGTCTCTATATATAACCGTTTCTTAAATCTGTTACGCATGTGTTCCTCTAGCCCAATATTTTCCAATTAAAACACAATAACATGAATTAAAGCCACACAGAGAATCTCAGCCTTCTCTCCTGAGCTCTGGACTTGTTCTTGGCATAACATCTGAGATAAACGTAAAACTTTTCAAGCTGTTTCACTCAAAACAAAAACTAAAGCCATCCAGCAAAATTGTCAATAGTTCAGTTACCTTATTCTACCCAGAGAAAAACAAAATATTTTAGGAACATTAATTTTATGTGTTATTTAAGAACAGTAAATCAAATTGTTCTATAAAACATTTTCTCTTCATTTATTGTTAATAAATTGTTGAGTTTTTAAGTCCCTGTTGCTCATTTTTGTCTTTATTGTTGCACTGTAAAATATCTTGCATTGCTTTATCTATAAACAGCTGTTTGGTTTATAATGGACTGTATAAGAATCAAATAATAATATTGCCAAAAAAGACTGTGGAGGTTTTCTCAAACTACAAAATATAGAATTGCACATTGGGAGGCAATTCATGTTATGCCATGTAACTGAGTTCCATGCTAATGATCTTTTATAACATTAAAGGGATAGTTTACTTCTAAATTTTGTCACAGTTTATTCACTTGTTGTTTTAAAGCCTTATGATTTCCTTCTGTTGAAAACAATACATGTTAGGCAGATGTTCACACTGCTTTTTTTTCAATGAAAGTAAATGGTGACCACAAATTGTTAAGCTTAAAACTGACAAAACTCACCATTAAACTATCATTATGTGAACCTCCTGCAAAACTTGCTTTAGTGTTCCACAAAAGAAAGTCAGCTTTAAAAAAGACATGAGAGTGACTGAAGGTTAATTCTTTTAGGGTGAACTGTTTCTTTAAAGTTTTCATAGAACACAAAATATCCCCCATATCTACCCATGTTTGCATCTGGATTGAGTATCCTATGCCCTCTGTGCTTTTGCTATTGCATAGGCCCTATAAATTTGCTGAAGGGTTAGATTACTGTGACCACAAGACAGTCAGTAAAGAATGTTGGGTAACAGCGAAGGGGGGTGGGGGGGTTAGTGGAAGAGAACTCACTTATCTCTGCCAGCTTAAGGTTTACCGCAGCAACCGTGACCCGTCATGTGTTTAGCCCACAGATAAAACATATGTATTCGATACATTCCTAGAAGCCTCTCTGAATCTAATGTACAATAGGACGCCGGCAAACGGTTCAAGACATACTGCATAAAATCAGCAGTCATCAGGCAGGGTCTACACTACTTCTTTTGAAATGGGGAGCAATTAAAAGCATATGAGGAGCAGAAAAAAATTCTAAGATGGAACCACAACAGACAATCCCAAACAATCGCATTATTGGAACCATTTCTGGAAACCACATCCTTCTTTCAGGCTGGTATCATTCAGGGGACGAGCGCTCTGACTTGTAAGGTCTGTGCAGAGGTTTTGTGGTATCATGTCAGAAATAAGAGCTAAACATATTGCGGAGACAGCCAAGCTGACATTTCTTGGATCTTTTGAATGATCTTTTTACAAATCAGAAGGGAAACGATAGTGCATGACCGAGTTATGATACAGCTTTTCTCAGGGCTAATGCAAGACAATAGATTTAACTCATATGTATGAATTTAGGACTGGGAAATGACAGAACAGAAGTTTATACAGAGTCCAAGGCTCTGCTTCAAAACTTAGAGAACTTCCTACATACTGTAGCCAGGCTTTCTCCCATGTGAAGGTTCTTTCAAAAGGTAGCCTAAAACATCATACCAAAACATGGCCAAACTCTAAAGTAACACTGCATATGTCGTTCACAGAGAGAACAATTTCATAATACACTGTAATGCAAAATAATTGATCAAAAACTAAAAACATAATACATTTGGATACAAAATCATCCAAGACCTCAAATTCTGAGATTTGTACTTCTCTGTTTCAAAAGCTCTTAATTGTAGCTGAAGTTTTGAAATAACACAAAATGCAAACTCTTAATACAAAATAGCTGCTCAATCCCTCCACATCCACATCCTTTAGTATGTCAACATGGTTTAAAATGTCAAATGATTTTACTGCACAACTGGAAATGGTTCAGTTGAAATAAACAGTGGAGGATGCAAACCAACTTGCCTTGTAATTTTTGGACCCTTAACACTTATTATTGTTATTATGAGTTTTTCTTCCTTATTTTTGGCCAAACAATACAATCAGACGTTGAGAGGGAGAAATATATTTCCATTCTGCATAACAAAAAAAACACAATGATTTAGTGTTGTGTGCAGATATTTATCCATAAAGACTTTTATGTATCTCTAAAGGTTTTAGGTAGTTATTATGGTGAAAAAAAACCTACAATAAGCGATACTGCAGATACAACAACAAAGCAAAAGAAATAATTTACATTTACATTATTTTAGTTTGCATTAATCAAACACACAGTATGGTCATTTTGATGCAGTGAAAAACAAGAACAAAATACTGCATGAAACGTTCACCAAGAGAACCAATGTCATCCCTTTAATTTATTCCTGCACAGTGATGCCTGTTGTGTCTCAACATGTCTGCAGACAGCCACACACACTCAGGAACATGCAAACTTAGCAGTCCCTCACACATAATTTAGCCTCATGATGTTGCACTTTTAATATCTCCACCAACCGCTTGTGGTGGCACGCGGATGCTGGCGTGTGCCGAGCGATTGTGAGCAATGTTATTTACTTGCTTACTTGCATTGTCGCTTTTTCCGGGCAGAATGGAAAATGTTCTTCTGCCAGCTGCGTGCAAACAACGTGAAGGCTTTTTAAAGTCAGTCAAAAAGAAAATGTCTGGTGGAAATTATGCATGATGATATCACAGAGGGACACTCACGAGGACAGGTATTAAACTGTCTCAAAAATATGATTTGTTCATGAAGAGCACAGTGGCATGGCAGGAAAGCCTACTGCTACTTTCAATACACATAATTCATATGAATTAGCCTTTACCCTTTAGTCTAGCCCATTACCCATTACCCTGCCTATCGCACCAGGATTACTTGTGACTGGAACAAATTGGGCTGAGTCACCTCTTACATAAAGTTTAAGATTAGTCAGATTTGTGACTTTTGAATGACTTTTTTTCTTAAAGTTGTACATGACCACATAAATCGCAAACTTTACTTGAATTTCATTTGAAAGTCAAGAAAATGTGCAATTTTTATTCTTCAATTAACAAGACTATCAAGCACTTGACAAAAAAATCTTCAATGCAAAATCAACTGCAAGACACATACAAAAAATGTTAATACTATTTTCAAATACGCTTTCCACACAAATATTTAGCGTGAAGATGCAACTGTCCGGCCGTCAAATCAAATTAAATAGTACATGCTAAACTGTAGTAGCTACGATGTTTGGCTTAAATAGTTATGGACAGATTACTTATTTATACTGTAAAGTAAAACTTTGATGTTTTCTCTTAAGTAGTGAACAGGGCATATTATACTGGCTTCCAGGGACTGCATTCTTTCAAGCCAAAGAAACAAAACAAGAGCAGTCTGGTTTAATTTAAAATGTTCATTTCGTGTATTGGACGAGAAACAATGAAAACAAATGTCTTAAAATGTGTATTAGGTAGCCTTGAGCTGCATATTTCATTATTCTGACTCAATTAAGAGCTGAACACATCAAATCAACTGTCAGTTTCACACTGTAAAAACGAATTGACTTACTGCATCAGCAATTTAGCTCACAAGTGTTGGAAAATTAGCAAATCACATTTACGAGGACTGCAATCTGTTTTTGAGATACCAGCACATGTTTTATCAAATTGCACATGTTGTATAAACACAGCTTGTATTACATTGGCCTGAATGAGTAGTTTTGGGTCTGTGGAAGCCCTCATTACAGGCTAATGGAAAATTTAACATATGACCCTACCAGAATTTACTTTACCATAAGAACCTTCCAAGTGTAAATGATGCCACTTATTACACAACTACTTACCAAATAACTAAATATACATAAATAAATGAAATATTTTGAAATTGAAGATTAAAATTACAATTTACATTTTATTATTGTAAATATACATTTATTTCACCAAAAGTTTAATTCAAATAGAAGGGGACATGCACAATTGTGTTATAGTTGCATTTTAAATTATAACCAGGGCCCCTAAATTAACAGAACAAATTGACACCCTTTAACTATGTACAGTGTTATAAATCAAAACAGTTTGTGGCTATATGATGATCTGCTGATGAAATGTGACAGGGCACAGTATTTTATTTTCTTGCCTGTGAAGACAGCAGATTGCAGTCTATGTGAAGGCCTCGTCCTGTTTTCTGTCTCTGGAGCAAACCAGCCATGATGGCTCCCTGAGTGTACAGACCAGTGGCCAGATCTGTCATAGCTACACCCGGCCGGACTGGGTCCCCATCCTTAAAACACAGCAGTTGAGTTGATCATGCACCTAAAATACAGTTTAGCATTAAAGGTGAAGCGTGTCATTTTTAAAAATGTTAAAATGCCTCTCTGAGCTTAAAATGCAGAGATACCTATAAGTAACTATTGTAGGCTTTCCCTTTTAAATCGCTGTTCTATTTGTTTAAGCTACCCGACAATCCTGAAACAATAATTAGTTCAACCAATGGCATGAGTTTGAAGTGGGAAGTAGGTGAGCTTTAGGTGAACCAGAGGCTTTATAGTTTACTTTTGGCCTCAAACCTCACAGGCCTATCTGCTTGTTTGACCAATGGCAGAGTGTAAACTGTTTGGCAAAACCATTTGGTGATGTTAGTGGTTCAGAAATGACACACTTGACCTTTAAACCTTTAAAATCAAATGATTGCCCTCACCTCTGGACCAGTAATATACATCATACCAGACACTGCAGACGCAATGGAGTCATAACCAGGTTTGTTTGAGTCAGGGCCCGTCTGTCCATATCCTACACAAATCAACACACATTGTTATTGATTATACGTGTGGATAATTATCAGATAGAAAAGTGCTTGAATCTAGCAGTTTCACGTAACACAATCGTGTCAGCGCTAAAATCTTCTGCATGCTTCTGTGTGGCCGATACGGGTTGATTTGGACCTGTTTGCAGCTCTGAGAAATCCCTACAGCTGAGAACAGACGTCAAGAGTGAGGGTGGGCAAAGATCCGATTGCATTTCTATTATCATCATAGCAGTCAGATTAATTCCGTTCTAAGAAGTCCACTGTAGTTCTAAGACTTTGACTCTTTGGAGGTAAACATCTATGGCTGTGTTTATTTGCTTGGCAGTGATTACAGTGGCTTAAGGAAAATCTGTCATGCCCTAGTAAGAAAATAGCAATCTTCTAGCCAGAGTTTGTGTAATAAGTTTCACAAAGCAGTTTCACTACATTGAAAAATCCCTGACCCTAAGTATTAAACATTTGTGCTACGGTCAAAAATTGTACATCAAATCATGCACAGGCCAACAGTTGGTCCAAGAACTTTTCAGAATAAACCAGCCCAGGGTAAAAGTTGTTTTTTATTAATGTTTTAAAAATTTACCTGAATGTAACCTTACTAGGAAGACTTAAAAATCTCTTTTAGGGAAAAACAACTTAGCAATAAAGTATAAATCGTTCAAGACCTACTAAGTGCTGTTTATGTGCTGTATATGTGCTGTTAATGCTTACAACCCTGTAGCGACTGTTACAATGGAAATGACCTCCTACAGCAATCTTTGTTTTTTGTTAAAAACCTTAAAATCAAATTAATATTTAAATTATAAGCAAAAAATAATATAAAATAAAAGTCTATTTTTTTTACAAAATTTTGACAAAAAAAATGGTGGCCCAACGACCTGTTCATCAATTCCATCATTTTTTTATTTTTATAAGACAGCAGACGACGATATACTGAAAACAAATCTCAGAGAATTGTGGAATGGCTCTGACTTGGGGCCAGTAAAACAACCCCAAAACACCCTAGCAATGCCCTATAGGAACCACCCAGAGCTCAGTCACTGAATAGCATGTGTTAAAACTCAGTTTGCCCTAGCTCCTGCACAGCAATTCTTTGGCAGCTACCCACAACACCTTGTGGCAACACATTGCACAAAGAAGTACCATTCACACATGCTTCCGAAAACTTACAAATCTGGTATGGCAACATAACTATAAAACCTGTTATAATGCATTTATAGAGCAATATCCTATGTTGTTGTACATCTGTTACAACTGTTTGTTTATAAATGTTACAATTCTAAACATAAATGTAACAAAAAAACACATTTTTAAATGGTTTTATGGTACTGTATAGATTTAGATTTGGGCCATAAAATGGTTAAAACAGCAAGGAGAAGAGAATTTAGGCACATACAGTTGTGTACTACATTCATAAAGTCTCTTTTACTGGTGTTATGTTAGACCCATAAGAACCACCACAAAAAGGGGCCCAAATATTGTTGGAACTCAAGTAAACAAGGAGCAAAGATGCTTGTAATTGCAACTTCTTCCAGGATCCAATTATTCTACTCCAAACCATCATCGCTATTAACACAAGTGTGAGAACAAGAATAAACTTTTTACAAATATAAGAAATAAACAGAAATAAACAGGCAACCTCAAGAAATTGTGAGTAGTGCTTAAACAATGTAGAGTGTTGTGGGTTGTTACAAATGCATTGCTTTACCATTACTAGTCTTCTGAAAGGTTATTAGTGCATTACTATGTGGTTGCTACGATGGTATAGGTGGTTGCTAGGCTGTTGCTTACTGATCCAAGTCCTTATAAAATACTTGTGTCAATATACTTCTTTTCGTCTCTCAATGCAAGTTTATTTTTTTTAAACCAGGTGAAAAAAACAGTGCAGTACAACTTAATATCTAGTATGACCAATAGTACTGAGGCTTGTCTGATGAGTACAAGATCTATTTTAGCTATTATTTTGGCAAGAACAGACATCTCAACAATTAAATTTGTCACATATTAAATTCCATAATACAGCTGCTATTATTGGTCAACTATTTATAGAAAATGTTTATTAATAGTCTTGGATTTGTTTAGCAAACGTAGCCCAAGTTTCTTCACTGCCAATTGTGACACAATGTAAAAGGCATCCGATGCCCAACCTCAGCACATATGGGTGTGGGGGGCCCATCTAATGAAGGACACATGCTGAAAATAACACATTCTCAGACGCCACTTAATTTGCTGTAAAGAAATTAAACCCCAATAATAAAATGAATCTGTGCTCTGTCGCTTCTGTGGAGCGGGAGACCTCAAACATCTCCAGGGGTGGAACAGCAGTCTGTGGTTCTTGTTCTCGCATAATACTCGCGTACCAACCTGAGCCCGACTATTCTATGTTAACTAGACTAGACAGTGCGTGTCTTGCCCTAAAACACTCATTCCATATCTGCATGGACCATAACAGACGTGATGTACTCTTGATAAAAACAGTGTGAAATCAAAACCACCTTTTATAGCGAAGTGTACGCAGAAACTTTACAATTTATGTTGTTGAGAACGAATTAAATCGAAAAGGTATTACATTTATTCTGAGATTGTTATCATTGCTGTTTGTGGCTTAAAGCAAAGCAACATGTTTACCATTCCGTTACCTAATATTCTCTCATATACATACGGCTCACAGAAACACCCGGTTTTGCTTATACAGTGGAATTGTAAGTAAATACAGGAATGACCTGGTTTAAAACAAGAGAAACCAAAAGACACAATGCACTAATAAAACAAGCATTATAGAGATAAACTGATAAGAGAAGCACGGTGTGTACCAGACGTTCCAATCAAAGCATTATGTTCTACCGGTCATCCAAAAATCCAGATGTCTCACTCTCAGAATTACGACAGTCAGCCAGGAGATGTGTAATTGCTGCATAAATTTTTTTGACAGAAGGAAGAACATTTCAAGCATATAACAAGCACACTTAATACTTAAATCCTCAAGGAATGAGACAAAACAAAAAAAATTGCCTTAAGGATCTAACGCTCTCAGAGCCAAATTGTGGTCATCGTTGCACCGGTCACGGCAAATCTCATGATCTGTAAAAGAGTTTTCTCACAACACTGATGTCAACATTTGATTCATCTCCCATGTGTAAGACACAATGTTTTTGGAAGGTAATGCAAATTATGTCTCGTATCAAAGACGCTTTAAGTCTGCCAAGTCAGGGCCTTAGGCCTCCACAGGGACCTGTATGAGCAATCACAATGTATAGGTTAGGCAGTACTGTTTCCTGACTAAATGTAGCCAAAATAAAAAAATGGGTCACTCCCAGATTGCTACTGGATCACAATTGTGCCCCCACAGGACTGAAGCAATAAAGCAAAGGATGTCAATAAATCAACTGACGGCATGCCACTGCAAGGTCCATTACAAATAAATTAGACAGGACTGCAAAACTACTAAGGCATGTGACATGCAAACCAGACATAAATGAATAGCTTCCTTATTCCTGATTGTGGAATTCCCAATTAATCACAGTTCATGTGGTGGTGCGGAGGACTGTTAATGATATTATCTTAAGACAAAGTTTTGAAGGCCTGGCTGCATTAAACAGGGGAGCCACAGAAGAGCTCTAATGCAGAATCCAACATTTCTAATGTCACTAACACAACATTTGTGAACATGTGAATAGCAATCAAATTACTGCAAGGATATCAACAATATCATTTCAAAAGCTGATTACCTGTTTACTTTCTACAGACAGGGTACAACATTTTTATCAATTTAAAGTAACTTTACATATTATTTTTTTGTTTATCCTTAAAGTATATTATTTATTTACTAAATATTTAATAATACTTGTTTACTAAATATTAAAATTTTCTACAATGTATTATATGCCAATTCAACAATAATCTCAAAATTATGATATGCAGTTGTTTAAAACTTTTTATGCATGTGAAGAAATGAACTCTTTGAAACAGAGATGGCAACAGAGAGGCAAAAGTTTTTAAAGGGTCGGACTTAAATGAATTTTTGGAAAAGGGTCCTATTATGCCTTTTTCCCAAGTGTTGATTTGGTTTTTGGGGTGTACCAGAATAAGTTTTGATGCTTAATTACAAATTCTGTGAAGCCCCTCCTTCTAAAACTTTTGATTGGTTAAACTGGCCCAGTCTGTTGTGATTGGTCACACACTTAAAGCAAGTTACAGAAATGTCCCGCACCTTACAATAACCATGAGCTTCAGATCTCAGGTGAGTAGTAACAATGGCATCAGTTTTGCCTTATCAACTCAACAAGCGGATCAACTAGAAACACATTTACAAGCCAACTGGTATTTGAAAGATGTGCATGTGTAAACCTCATTCCTTGTTAGAGCGTGTCTCCCATGCCGGACTAATCGTCCGTTCGCGCCCCACTCAGATTACATAAACAGTAATTACAGCAACATCAGTTTGCGTTTGAGCCCGGTTGAGATAATGAAACAAGCGGATCGACCAGAACCACATTTGCAAGCACGAAATAAAGTAGTAATTTTATTCACAAATAGGGTTCACACATGCACCCAATATTTGTGTATTACGCAAAAAAGCCTACTAAACAGAGGCTTACAAAAGTGACAGTGAGCATGCAGCTCAGTCAACATTAGTCCATCTTAGGACAACTAAACAAAGGGATTTTAGGATCGGGGTGTAAAACAGCATCTCTTAAATATGGCGACAACTAACAGGGTGTATTCTTGTTGGCTAATGTTCTCTCATTGTGATCAAAAAAGTTCTTGCTGTAACGCAAGTGGAATTTTTTTAACATTGTATAACATATATATATCAAAACTTTATATCTATACATATCATAAATATATCAAAACGTCCTCAGACTAGGGATTATTTGTTTCTATAGTCAAAGGCAAAATGAATCAGTGTGAAAATATGTTGTTGGCAGCTGTATACACACAATTACTACATTAAAGTATAGTTGTATGTTACTGCTAAATACTGCTGAACACAGAAAGCGAGTCAATAACACAAATTGTAAAACATATACTCACATAATCAAATATTACAAAATAACTGCCCAACTACATTCTAATGGAAGAGCAGACATTTTTGTAGCTTTTATAAGTCAGAATCTCATAGTTGCAGTAATTACGACATACAACATATTCCTGGGGGCGGGGTTTCTGGACATTGTGACATCACACGGTTCATTTGTTCTCCAACAAGTCGTTCATTGTATTTCTTAAAAAGCGATTTCTATTAAAAAGAAGATCTTTCTTTTTGGTGAACACTGAGTGTTAATTATTTTTATGCTCAAACAGCAACATTACACACTAATGTTGAAAACGCGTATTAGGACCCCTTCAAGAAATCACTATTTTAAGGGTTGTATTGACATTCAATATGTTAAAAACTAGGGACTTGTCATGCAGTAGTGTTTCTATATTAAATAACAGTTTGTCAATATCTAATAGTTCCCAAAGAGCTTCACATCTGTGCCATTACTGCTTTAAAAGTGAGGGGAAAACCCATTCATGGAAAGTGGCTGCAAAGCCTGTGAGATCCGACAACCAAATTTTCATCTCAGGTCATCACAAGTTCACACCGATGTTCTCAGTTGCAAAACAAGCAAAATAACAAAGATGAAAAGTATCTGTTTTGTCAGGCAGACATGCCTTCATTTTGATAAATGTGATCTACATTCCATGGGAAAACTATTCAACAGTACGTCTCTCAATTTAATACAAAAGGATTTAAAGCAGTTTGGGAAAGTTAGTCTGAATCGATATACTTTGTTATATCTCTGAATCGTTTCTAGGGAATTACGAACCGCAATAATGGACATACAGGCCCTTCTTTTAAAACTACATTGTAATCTTCTTAAAAACAATTCTTGTATCAACAGGTATTAAAAACTAGTCACCAAAACTAGAAACTAGTCAGGTAAATGCACAACAGTCGTAATTATGCCGATTTAAAAAAAACAATCAAATTAACTTTTTAGCTAGACAAATCAAAGGTCACTTATTGTAACAGACTGATTTTACACTCAAGAAGAAAGCGTACAATCTTTCCAGAAGGGAAAAATTAACAATACAGGACAAGCAGAGTAAATCATTCCAATTTCACCATCCACTATCCACAATGTAATGAAGTCTTGTGGGTTCTGCCTCCAGATGTTTATAAGCGGAGCGAGACATGGGAACTTGGCTGTGATTTGTGATGGTACAGAAAACAGATGAAAAAAATCACTGTTTAGTTAGATTTCATTGCTAACCACAAGAGATGCCACAGCATTGTTGACACAATGTGACAGCCTGTATGAAATGTATGAGCACTGCCAACATGGGACTACTGTTTGCTAAA
>JAZGTK010006975.1:0-19981 GCA_036877625.1 Ambastaia sidthimunki | reverse complement strand
GCTTTAGAAGTGTCTGGTGGTGATATACACAAACACTGGTTGCACCGATGCCCATGGGCTGTTTGAAAGAGACCCCAACCCTGACCATCACACCAGAGACTCGAGTTCAAGTCTGGTCATGACAGAAAAACCAAGTCAGCTATGGACCCAGAAACATTCAGTGCTAAAGACCTGTTGGCAGTGATCGCTCAACACAAGGCGTCTTTCTAGTGCCATGTTCTCAGCCACCAAGAAGAGCTGATGGCCAGACACTCCCAACTCCTGGCGGATGTAATGGGTACCGTCCAACAGCCTCCCTGGTCCTTCACCTGCCTCTTCACCTACCTTCCTCGGCCTCTGCTCAGCACCGTGATTCCCCGGAGGATGTGCAGTTGGGCCGTTCCAGACTGTCTACCATCGAGAGGGAGCATCGCATAAGGGAGCGTTGTTGCTTCTACTGTGGTGCCTCTAGCCACTTCCGCTCTACTTGCCCCGAACTCTCGGGAAACGCCTGTCGCCACACAGCTACAGGAGGGATGACTCCTACTAACGCCATCCTAACGGTGCCAGCCACTCTGTCCTGGGAGGGCCACCAGCAGTCGGTCCAGACAATGATCAATTCAGGTGCCGCAGGCAACTTCATGGACCAATCCTTGGCTAAGGAACTTGGGATCCTGACCCAAGTTCTTCCTCACCCCCAGGCAGTTACCGCTTTGGATGGCAGACCGCTGGAACCAGGCAAGGTAACAGACATCACACAGTCAGTGCAACTTGCCATCTTTCATAGACACAACCCCCAGATCGACTGGCCCACTGGCATCATTCAAAGCTGGGGTGCCCCTTGTCAACTTACCTGCCCTCTTCCGTGTCCCTCAGCCCCTAGTCCTGAGTCTCAAGAGTCTGTTGACCTGTCTCATATCCCTAGAGTCTACCACCAGTTCAAGGCAGTGTTCAGTAAGTTCCGATCTACCACCTTACCACCTCACCACAGTTACGACGGTGCCATTGAGCTGCTCCCTGGTTCCTACCCTCCAAGGGGTCGGATCTTCTCCCTATCTCCCCTCGAGTGCTCTGCCATGGATGCCTACATTAAGGAGCCCTTTGTGGCTGGCATCATCCGGGCCTCCACTTCCCCGGCTGAGGGCAGGTTTCTTCTTTGTGGAGAAGAAAGACGGGGGTCTTAGGCCGTGTATTGATTACCGGGGCCTCAACAAGATCACGGTTTGGAATTGATACCCCCTTCCGGTCATGGCCACTGCTTTTGACTGTTTTAAGGGGCTTCCATTTTTACTAAGCTGGATCTCCGCAATGCTTACCATCTTGTGCAGATCCAGCAAGGGGATGAATAGAAGATGGCCTCAATACCCCCACGGGCCACTATGAATATCTGATGATGCCATTCGGGCTCACCAATGCCCCCGCAGTTTTTCAAGCCATGATCAATGACTTTCTCAGATACATGCTTAATCTATTCGTTTTTGTAAATCTGGACAATATCCTCATTTTCTCGAGGTCACTGAGGGGCATGAGGGGCATGTCAGCAGGGTTCTCCAGAGACTCCTCGACAACCATCTCTACGTCAAGCCAGAGAAGTGTGAGTTTCACGTTACCCAGGCTCAGTTTCTCGGGTTCCTAGTCACTTCTGGCCTTTGGGATCAAGAGTTGCTGGCAGTAAAACTGGCCTTGGAGGAGTGGTGCCACTGGCTTGAGGGGGCTCAGCACCCTTTCCAGGTTCTCACGGACCACAAGAACCTGGAGTAACTCCAATAGGCTAAGCAGCTGAATCCTAGGCAAGCTCGATGGTCCCTTTTCTTTAATCAATTTCAGTTTCTCTTGTCTTATAGACCTGGCACCAAAAATGTCAAACCAGATGCCCTGTCTCAAGCCTACTCTCCTGAGACGCAAAAGAAGCCTTGGACATCAGTTATTCTGAGTTATTCCATCACCCCTGCCATTAGAACTGAAAAGGGGGGATGCTACAGGCCCTTGCCCAGGAGCCCGATCAAGGCGGTGGTCCCACTGGATGTCTGTTTGTATCTCAATCTGCCCAGGCCCAGGCCTTGCAGTGGGGTCATGAGTCCCCCTTGACGTGCCATCCCAGAAGTACACATACCCTTGACATACTCCAGCGACGGTTTTGGTGGCCCTCCATCAAAGAGGATGTTAAGGTCTATGTGGAGGCCTGCCCGTATGTAGCCAGGGAAAGTCCACACATTAGCGACCCCAGGGACTGCTCCATCCACCTGTTCCCTGCAGGCCATGGTCGCACCTTTCTCTGGACTTTGTTACAGGGCTCCCACCATCCCAGGGCAACACAGACCTCCCTGAGATATTGAAGTCAGGCCAATCACCACCCCGGTCGAATCAAAGAAGCTAGCCCAGAAGTATATCAGCCTGTCACGTATTGTCAGGAAAGTTAACCCTGTTTCTTACCGTTTGTTTCTCCTTCCCTTAGAATTAGCCCCACATTTCATGTTTCTTTATTAAAACCTGTTTTGTCTTGTCCCTTTTGAAAGAGAACACAGAGACCCAAGACCCGAGTTCGAGCCTGGTCGTGACACTAGCATCTCAATAGGCCTTTAATATTTTGTGTGTAAAGCACATTTTTAATTATTTAGCAAATATTTACTGAGTGTGTCTTTAAGGAAATGTATGGTTTCTTTAATAAAAAATAGATCATAATGCATAAACATGCAAATGCCTGCAACACTATCAGAACAAATAACGTATCATAATTTGCCCAAGGAACAACTCAGATCATTCTCTAGTATAAATAAATATTGTAACAGGTCCAGTAAACTGTTACTTGCTTTCTATGTTAAATAAAAGATGTAATGTTACTCCCTGCCATTAGAGGGCACTAGGGAGTCATCATTATCAAGGAAGGTTCTCTAGGCTAGAGAGTAAGAGAAAGAAGGAAGTTTGAGTAAGGAACACATGTAAGCTGAGAGTGTTTGCTCTGTCCATGCTTTCACCTTGTTGAGAAACATTTTTGTTCTACATCTCAATGCGAGTTATTTAATTGTTTTCTTTATTGTTTTAAGAGGTTTGTTAGCAGGAAGTAGTGATGGCAAAATGAGGCTTCATGAACCAATGGGGCTTTCCAGCCCAAAGGTTCACCAAAAGGTTCATTACCCGAAGCCTCATTGAATTGTTCTCACTAGTGACACCTGCTGTGCAAAGTAATGTATGACAGACAAATCAATTAATCCTGAGCCAGAGTATCCTGGAATACCTATGTATGAAATAAACTATTTTTGCCACTCTGTCTTAGTGAACATAAAAGTGTGTGTTTGTATGGTAATATTATTAATTGAGTGTTATGATGGTGAATACTCAAAATAAATCAAATATAAAATTAAAATAAATAAAATATATCTACTGAACCTGAGTGCAAGAGTGCTTGTGGAACTCGGAGTGAAATGCACACTGCAACAGCGCAGTATGGGGAAAGGGACAAACATAACTTTTATTGGTTCTTATTAAAAAAAATAAGCTCAAAACCCACAAAGTTATGCGAGGTTTGAACCCTCTTTATGCAAAAGCGATACTCAAAACGAAACGATCACGTGTCCCACAGAATCCGAGGCCTTGTTTGTCATCAGTCACATGATTCTTACGCTAACGATACAAACCTCGAACCGGGGCTTCATCTGGCATGCCCCTTTTTGCTCGACACAGGTTTTGAAGCCTCGCTTCAAATCACACATCACTAGCAGGAAGTATGTTTTGTTTGCTGAACCTCTTGTTGTTTGTTTGTTTGCTTCATTTAGTTTTGTGTTTGCTTGAATATGTGGACATCTCAACTTATTAAACTGGTCTAGGATTTATTTCTTTAATGTTGGAATTTCCATCTGAATTCCTTTTGAGGACTGCTACTTCCCTTTGGATAAACTTTACTGGATGAACTTGGTTTTATTCTTCCAACATCTTAACATCCATGATGCGTTGATGAACCAAGGACATGTCCGGTAACTCTGGACATTAATGTTGTGCGGACATTTAAAATGTTTTGCTTTCAAATGCAAATGTGAAAAGGCTGATGGCTGCTTATGAAATATGGTCAAGACTGTTGTGGTGTTTCAAGTCGTATGTCTTTTGGGAAATGAAAATATAATAAGTTTGGTGGTGATTGATCCCTCCTCTTTTTTTATGTGACATTTTGACAATGGTCCTTGTTACAATATGAACTGTCAAAAATAATTCATCAAATCAACAACATGTATGGGTACTGGTTTTGAGATTCAAGGCCCTGAGTGGTTTAGTTCCTCAGTACCTGAGTGAGCTCCTCTCTTATTACAGTCCTTCACGTTCACTGGGGTCAGAAAATTCTGGCCAGTTTATAATACCAAGAATTTTAAAATCAAGCGTGGGTGGTAGATCTTTTTCATATTTGGCACCCAAACTCTGAGACAGTCTACCCAGTGTTGTCCGGGAGGCCAGATACATTATGTCAGTTTAAATCAAGATTGAAGACTCACCTCTTTAATCTCGCCTACTCATAGTCCTATGTTTTATAACTTAAGGGGTTATTAGGCTGCATTAATTAGGTAGACCAGAACCGCGGACATTTCCCATTAGGACAGATGTGCTGGCTCTCACTAAGTCTGTCTGTCTTTTATTTCCCCAAGGTCCTGTCGTCAGCTTTGTCGGGGCTGGATGGTGGTGGAGATGGGACAGATTAATGAGACTATGATGGATTTTAATAAATCTTCCTATTAACATACTTACCAACCCCTAGATTAGCTTAACACTATATTTGTTCCCTGCTCTGTCACAGCAGTGAGATGTTATAGCTGCAATTAGTAACATTTGCTTCTGTCGCCACCTCTGCTAGTTCCTCAGTGTTTGACATTGTCACAAAATCAGACCCAATAGTTTTAAATCAATACAATTATAAATCACTATTACCAGCACTCCGTTTATATCCAAGAAAGTAACAAATTGCAGCTTTAACGTGCCAGAGGAGATCTGGCCCTCCCGGCTAAGCCTGGTTTCTCCCAAGGTTTTTTCTCCATTTACATCATTGGAGTTTTGGGTCCTTACCACTGTCACCCTGTTGGCTTGCTTACTGGGAGACTGCTGACATATACTTAGCTTAGGGTTCTGTAAATTGTTATTATTGATCCCAAATTATAGCAACATAATTATAGTCCTATAGCCTCTACTGTTTTATTTCTTGTCTCGGTTGTCTTTCATTCTCTTACATTCTGTAATGTTTCAGACATTTGTACTTTGTATATTATGTGTATGTATGTTTTGTGTATTGTGTATTTCATGGTGTTATTGCAAATCCTTCATATTCTTGTCCAAAGAATATTCTTGTGTTTTTAAATATATATTATATAAATATAATATTTAATGTATAGTATTGTAACATTGTAAAAAGCGCCTTATAAATAAAATTGAATTGAATATAGTTTTTATTTAATTACTGTTCTATGACTACATGTACATAAAAAATCCACATGAAGACATGCATACTTATTTTATTATTACATTTTATTACATTACATTAAAAGTTTTGCAACATTATTAATATTTGTTGGTTAATAAGACTATAATGCAATAGGCTTAGAGTTGAATGTTGACCTCACTATGGGTGCCGTCACCATCAATGGTGCTTTCATTGCCATCTGAGAGAAATCCACTGCCAGATTGATGTGTCCTGCACTCCAGAGCTGTAAGCCGTTGCTTTAGCCTCTGCTGAGTGGCTGTATACTCACCCAGTAACCGAGCAAAGCGAGTCTGTAACATCTCAAGAGAAGCTTCCAACTTCTCCACTTTTTCTTCCAACATTTCCTCTCCTATCCCACCTGCCCCCAACTCCTCCAACAGACCTTCCTTGAGAAGAATCTGCCTTCCCCTCTCTTCCAGAACTTTCTTGGCATCAGGATACTCCATTACAGCCTCCATAAGATCATCCTTTGACAAGCAAAAAAGGTCAGAGTAGCCAATGCTACGAATGTTAGCTGTGCGTCGGTTGCCCATTTTGCTTCCTTTGATGTTGAGGATGCTAATCTCCCCAAAGCAGCTGCCAGCTGTTAGGTGAGCAAACTGCGTCACTCCATCATCAGCTACAACAGCGAGACGGCCCTCCTTGATGATGTACATTTCTTTTCCTATGTCCCCTTTTCTGCAGATGTAGTCTCCAGGACTGAAGACCTGTGGCCGAAGCTTGAGGACCAGTTCCACTAAAAGGCCCGCTTCACAGTCCTGGAAGATACGGACCTTCTTCAGTGTTTCTAAATGCACGTTGATAGCAATTTCAGCTCGTAGTTTGTTGGGCAAGTTCTTTAGAACCTCCTGCTCATCAGTTGATTTCTTGTTGGTCCATAAGTAGTCAAACCATTTGATGACCCTAGCTTCTAACTCTTTGCTGACCTTTCTGAACTGCATGTAGTGTTTTATGGCATCAATGCGAGATTGAAACTCTGCCCTTGTGGCATTCATGTTAGATATCATGGACCCAACATTACCAACAATGGTGGCAAAAATGAGTACACCAACAAGGAAATCAAAAACAACAAAAAGGTACTCCTCATCACGCACTGGAGCTGGCATTTCCCCAATGGTGGTCAAAGTAAGGGTGGACCAATAAAGGCAGTAGACGTATCCCCGTGTGAGTGTCCCAAACTCAGGATCTGAGATGTTTGGGTAGACCCATTGGTCTGATCCAAATCCCAGAGACTTGGAGATGGCAAAGTAGATGCAGGCATTCCAGTGAATAATAACCAGGATATAAAGCACCAAGTTGCAAATGCGGAACATATTGGGGTAGCTTGTGCGAGTTTCAGTGCGGTCAAAGAACTCAAAAAGCCGTGAGAAACGCATGAGTCGATTGAAACGTAGCTCTGGCACATGAATGCCAATGGCAATGTAGGCTAGATCTGTGGGCAGTATGGAGAGTAGGTCTAGCTTGAATTGTAACGTATGAAAGTAGCTGTCTCTTAACTTCATAAGGTCCTTCACCAGAAGACCTTGGTCGAGGAAACCTATATGATAAAGACATATATTGTTGGGCTGTTTCTAAGTGAAAGGTTATTAATGTACAGTGTATTTTTGTAGTTAAGAACCAACTAATTGCAAGTTAAGCAAAGAGAGGCTGGACCACATGCATGCTACCACATTTTAACATAATTTGACATTTCAGCATCATGCTAACATGATGTTGCATGATGCTAACACATTTTAGTATGATGTTTGCATGAAGTATGATGACATTTATTAACATAAAGCTAGTAGATTTTAACATGATGCTAGTATGTTTTAACATGATGGTAAATTATTTTACCATGATGCTAACAGATTGTAAGATGATGTTAGCACATTTTTACATAATGCTAGCATGACTTAGTATGATGATACCTTCATGCTAGTATGTTTTAACATGAAATTAGCATGATGCTAGCATGTTTTAACATGAATTAGCATGGAGCTTTTACATTAATTTTAAATGCTTTTACAATGATTTTACATGATTTAACATGATGTTAACACAATGCAGCGTAACAGATACAATAAAACATGGCTTTTTTCATGGTATTATGCAGTTGATATGACAAGCTTTTTGTAAATAAAATTTTTGTGAATAAAAGCTGCAAATGGATCTTAACTATCCAGAGTCATCATTACACATATTTTATAAAGAGGACTTTAGTTAATGTTTATTGCTAGAGTACATATTTACAGTCTTGTAATTCTAACTGCTGTTTATAAAACATTAAAAGTACTTTCCTATAATATTTTTTGCTCCTAAATAAAGTGATTTTTTGTGTTTGTTTTGAACAGGATGGCTTATGAGTGCAGTGATGACCAGTTGGATCCATTACTGTAAATGGATGATGAAGCTGGGTAGTGGGGCTATATTGTGTCTAAAATTAGTCAAACTCATGGTCTGTCAAGTGCCAAAACTACCATAAACAAGCACATACAATTTTCTCCAATAACCTGAAGCAGATATGTTATGCTATTAATTTAAAAAAACAGCATACATACAAATATCAGTGGTAGTTACTATAGTTCTCAGAAAGAAAGAGGCAAAGAAAAACTGCCCCCTCACTGGATATATTTTATAATTAATTGTTAAATGACTGCAACTGGTTACCTTGTTTATTTTGCAATATTGACCAAATTTGTTTGTTTGGTTAAATTGTGTAATTGCTTGAATTCATTAATATTTCAATATTCATTTGTTGCGCATGTTTGTGATTGTATTAACAAAACATAATTATGTAATTAAGACCACAAAAGTACAAAAAACATAACAATGTAAACATAAATATGAATGTATTTTAAGTCAGATATATTACTCTCTTACAGGGAAAAAAAATTAATGCTGTCTCCAGCCCTCCCCAGATAAAATGCAAATATAAATGTGTAATCAATGTACATGGTGCTAAAAATGCTGCAAAGAGTCACTGTTGCTGGCTGCCCCCTTCAAATAGGTCACAGATTTGTTTGGAACTGTTGAGAGGTACATGAACCATGTGACTTTGGAGCGGTGAGATTAAAGTCTGTCACAACCCTGTTTTTAGCAACTCTAAAAGAAACTAAAATGAAACATGAAAAGGACCTACAGGTTTTCAAAAAGGCATAAGGACAAACAAACATGACACTAGATAAAAAAGTTCTCTAGGTAATGACATATGCTGAAGAATTCTAACCTGTTCTCAGTCTTACACAGGTGTCCAGTATATATACAAGATCAGAAAGATAATCGAGAATCAGCCACAGAATGAAGTTTCTGGTTTGAAGCTCATCAAAGCAGGCCCTGTGTTTGAAATATGAATAATGAAAGCTTTGAGAAAGACCGACCCTTTCACGTATTTACACAATAAAATTGATTTACATGAATCATCATGAAAATGAAAGTCTAAAGCACATATTCTTGTGAGGTTCAAAAATATCTCTTGGATTTAGTGAAAGAACAGCT
Organism: Ambastaia sidthimunki; assembly: GCA_036877625.1. Lineage (NCBI taxonomy): Eukaryota > Metazoa > Chordata > Actinopteri > Cypriniformes > Botiidae > Ambastaia > Ambastaia sidthimunki. The sequence continues at coordinate 11,067 of JAZGTK010006975.1, read as the reverse complement.
GCTACAAATACTTTCATTACAGGCTGCACAATGAATCCAAAATTACTGTGTTTATTCTTCTACTTTATTGTATAATTTGCTTAAGTTCTTCAGAAGTGATTGGATTTATTTTATGCATGCATGTCAATTGGTGTACAGTATTCCAGAATTTCATTTCAGAAAGGACAATAATGCAGAACACACTGATGTTTTGCCTCACCTAGCCACCACAAAGCACCAGTTGTATAGTACAGCTGTGGCAATCACAAACAGCCAACGGTAGTACAGGTCATCAGCAGGTGCCAGTATAAAAACATCTGACTTCTTCCTGATAATAAATCAATTAAACACATTTTAATACTTGTATTCCTGTGGCTCAGCTGGTAGAGCATGAAGATAACAATGCCATAATGGGTTCAATTCCAAGGGAGCACACAAACTGATTAAAACTAGTTATACCTTAATTGTAATCATTTGTGCTGGGACAAGACCCATCCACATTTTAAAATCAATTATATTGGACCCACTCATTTTTACCATTTGTAATTCAGTGTGTATGATTATTCACTTTTCAGAGCACCGTCAATCAAATCCATTTCACTTGAGGAATGCCCTAATAAATTAAACTTCATACGAAATAAGTTCGTATAAATTGAACTCTATTCTGTTTTCATTACTCAGGCCTGCTGCACTCCTGTGACACAGCAAGGTAAACAAAGCATCTTAGTATATCTGCTGGTCAGGTGGGTCTGGCTGTATATGCACATATTGCCACTAAACATATTTGTTAGTCAATAGTCATCTGTTCACCTGTTCCTTAAGGGCGTTATGTAGTTTTTGTTGCAGCATTGAATTAGTTACACCTATACCATGCTGTTATTAATTAAACACCTATGACTGTACTGTACGTTACTTAGGTTTAAGCAACAGAGTTTATCCAGCAGTGTATATTAGACACAGAGATGGTGAGAGAAACTCACTTGATTTTGACACTGTTGTTCCCATCATGGGCATCAGGTCTAATGCTTATTCGACTGGGAGCAATTTGAAGCTCTGGTCCCCGGAAGCGTTCTAAGAAAGAATCGGGCCTTTCTTCTTCTTCCTGAAGGCTTTTATGAGCCCACTCTCTAAGAGTGACCACCATACTCACCAACCTTAAAATAAAGACAACTAATGAACCAAATTGAGAAATAATTAGCATTATGCAAAGCTTAGTCAGAGTCACTTGCTAAATGCTGAAGTGCAAATGTATCCCTTTTCTGCTTGAATTTCTGCTTGTAGGCTTTGTGAAAATAAAATTCCTCTTGAAGTCTTAAAAGAATTTGTGCAGTTAATTCTTATTTATATATTTTTAAATATTGTTGCTATAATATTTAGAATGTTAACTCTAGAATGTGTGACCATAAACAACATTCTTAAATATTTATACAAAGGAGAACATATGTTATGGTTACTAATTATCTTGGTTTTTGTCTGGTATCTGTATCAGTGAGCCAAACAAAAAATATCTGAATATTCTCTGTAGGGAATTTGGGGAATCAGTTAAATGTGCAAAATGGACCAAGCCTGAATTAGTAGTTATTTAATATCTAACAGTGACACATTAACAGGGTAAGATAAAGGTACATGAGGTGACGATGGTCTCACCTGGACAGTGCCCCTCTGCCACGGAAAGAGTTTTGGGAGTTCAGTCTGTAAGGGTCAAGGGTCGCCACTTGCTGTAATTCTGATGATGTGTCATCACACATGGACTGACCACTGCAGCAACAACATAATTGTTCAGACTGATAGATCTATTTAACCATCCAACAAAAACTGAACTGTTCAATTTGAAAATAGCCAGAGTTGAGATCTGACCGGCTGAGTGTGCTGTCTGCTTGTTCTGACTCATCTTCAACAGATGTTTTCACAGACAGTCGGTGGGCTGATAAATCCATGCTTTCCACCAACATTTGACCAGTCATCCTTTAACACAAATTTAATTTCCTCAATTAAGACCCATTATTTATCTCTTCATTATTTTTCTTACTTTGTAAGTCGCTTCGGATAAAAGTGTCTGCTAATGCCTAAATGTTAATATCATATAAAATTACTCATGCAATGAGCAAAGGTCAGGAAGACGACCGTGCAGGAGTTGACTGAATTAATTGTAGTATGATAATATTTGCTGATTTAGGTCTTAGCCATTTTGTACTGATCTTCAGTCAAATAACATTCAACCCTAAAACATTCAGAATGTCACAGAATGTAAACATTCACAACATGTAACATATTTTGAAAAAATAAAGTTATTTACATTTTTTTTATTTTTATATATCATATATAATTTTGTGTATAATGGCAATTTGAAGTGTATTTAATAATAATACAGATACATATACAGATATGTAGAAATACAGATACATAAAGTCTATTCTGAAAAATATATATGTATTTATCTAATGAAATAATATTAATAAAAAGTTTATGTAACAGGGGTTCAAAAAATAATGGGCAAATTGGCTGAAATTTGAAAAACCTTTATACTTTAAGCCTAAGGTGATTTCTTTTTACTGAAGGTTTACCCATGTCCTTTAAAAAAAGTCATGCACAAAATCCCTGTAAACTGGCCATTATTGTAGTGAATTATATAAATAGGATTATAAATAGGGTATGAAAACTTTTTTTTTACTTTTTATGACCCTAAAAAAAGGACTCCATCAATGAAGTCACTGGTAAAAGATACTTGATAAGAATTTAGTATCTCTTAGATCTAGTAGTGACAAAAAACAAAACATTTTTTACTTTCAGTTTGAATTATTAGAAATTATTTAAAATGTCCCCATCTTTGTAGAATTTCCTGAGACATATAACACTGTTATATGAACAATAATAAAGCAGAAGATTTATTACTCACCTGCCTGTTTTCTTTTCACCTTCTTGAAAAGGTTTACTAATTCTTCATAACATGGGAGTGCTCAGATACCACAAGCATTGCATGTTCCTTCTCTACTGACATCTGAAAAGTCTCTCTGACTGCAACACGATGGAGATCTTCTTGTCTCAAGCCTTGGATTTATTGTGTGTATTTCAGAGATGTTGTGTGAATGGCTGTAGTCTGACTAGAGTGATTGAAAGAGGTTGAGAGGAGAGATGAGTGTCTGGCTGGGAGGGGTTGAGGAAGCCAAAGAATGAGAGGAACAAGGAGAGATATTAGCATATTAGCACTCCAGACATCACACGGCCCTCATCTCTCCTCATGGCTCCAACATGAATCTACATGTCTTTGTCTGCACCCTGTCCTGCTAAGCAGCAGTGTGATTCAGAGGTTAATAAACACAGTAATGAGAGCAGAGAGTGTTTGTGTGCAGGCCAGAGGCTTTTATACATGGGGGCTTATTGTTATTCCAGCGGATGCTCGTGTTTTTGAAGTGCGTTGATTGCACACATGCAGCCTTGTGTTGCCCATGTGCAGCACTTGATTACAAACACAGGGACTGTCTGCTGTGTGTGCTGCTGCATTTTTGACCTGTAAAATGGTCAATATAACACACAGGCTTTTCAGAACAAAACAGAATATGATGTTGTTAGCATCAATGACATTCAAAGATATTTGTGACCAGTCAAACTGCTGTAAGCAATTAATAATAATCCATTTTATTGTTCAGAAATAAATATGCTGTATTTTCAGAAACATTACATATTAAAATCAATGAAATCAATAAAATCAATGTTTGATTTTTATATATTGTATGTATATAAAATATATAATAAAATATATAAATATATGTATATGTGCTATTTCTGCTATTGTTCAGCATTGTTGTAACGAATGAGTCTGTTGGGCGGCGTAGACAGTAAACAGACAAGGGTTGTGGGCAGGCAGCAAACAAGAGAATAATCCAACAGTCCAGGTAATAACAGAAATCAACACAGGGAAAACCGCTCAGAAATGTTGGAATGGCAAAACAAGACTTCGCAATGAAGCAGAGTTCAACAAAGTTTATATATTGTCCATGATTAGTGAAATAGATAACAGGGGCATGATGAAGGGGGAGTGGTCAGCCCCAGGTATGATGGCTGCTGGGAAATGTAGTTTCTGAGATAAGTCTAGTTCTAAGCGGAGTCTCCCTCTAGTGGTGCAAGAGGGGAGGTGAGGGAGCCTCCTCAGTAACAATTGTGTTATCAGTGCAAAGGTTGTTGGTTTGATTTCCGGGAACACACATACTGATAATGTATAACTGTAATGTAAGTTGGGTAAATGTAAATGAATTTCTTGAATTAACAGGCATTGAACAACATTTCATTTCCCAAAATGCTCTAATGTACCCCGTAACCCTTAAAAAAAAACATTTAATATAAATATATTTTGTTTTAATGGCTTGTAAATAGTTTAGATGTTTAGTTTTGTCAGATCAGTATCAGGTATTAGGTATTTTAACAGGAAAAAGTATCAGGGTAGCACCTGATGGTTACACTCAAGCATTCTAATTACTAGCCCCACCCCTTTGTTAACCTGTTAGCTTATCTTCCCCTGTGTATATATAGCCATTGTGTTTTGCCAGATGTTAAATGTTTGCTTGTTTGAAGGCTGATCCTGGTGTTTCAATTTTCCTTTGTTCTAGTTTCCAGTTCTACGAGTATTGCTCTTTTGGATTTTAATAATAACCAACTAAAAAAACCAACTGTATTTGGAACTATGTCTCTGGTTTCCTTGACTGCCTTTCTCCTTTCACCTGCTCTATATAAATCTTTTAATGTTAGTTCTTAAAACATTAAATAGCAATTGCAACTTTAACTCATAATGTGATGTACAGTATTTGAGTGAAACAGGATATTCAACATGATTTTGTTCATTGTGAATTGATTGGATTGTGACATGTGGGCATTTTGTACATTGAAGTAAAATATTCCAAATTTATGAGCATACAGGTAACTTTATGGCAAACAGTCTGAAAGCAACAAAACCCACAATAATGATTTCAAAGGATCTATAATCATGGGGGCCTAGCAGAGGTAAGTAAAATTACAAAATAAGTTAAATTACAAAATAAATTGTGTATTAAAGATGTTAACAGGGTCAAACTCTGCAAATGAAACTGTATGGAATTAAAATGCTGCTTAAAATAAACATTAAAGCTAAAATACTATGAAAGGCTTTATTTTCTGCTTTATTTATCTCACGGTTTTCATTTACATACAGACATTTGGTGCCAGTTGCTTCTGTCCATAGGTAACATGCTGCAGTGAGACCTGCCACTTCCAGTCTTATTCCTCAGCAATACAGATGATAATCATCCACCCACAGTAAATTATTTTACATGTGTGACCTTTTTCTGCTTACAGTCCCTGCACTGAATGAACAGCATAAATTGGTTAATGCTTAAAGCTTTTCTATTTATAATTTAGATTCTGATGAGTGTATTGTTTTAAATAACAAAATATGGAATATGCATAGTTCATTCTGTTTGAATCTGTAAAAAGCTATTTTGATTGCCCATATACATAAGACATATGACATAACTAGGAATGTGTTATAGCTCGCACTGAAAATCATGTAATGTATAAAACACAAGTAAGTTTTCCACTTCAATATCACCAAAACAAAAACAATCATGTGCTGTATAGAGGCAAATACTGCATCTAGTAAAGGTCAGTTGTGATATTCATGCTGAACTTTTAAAGCTGTCAAATTAAGATGTCAATTTAAAAACTACAGCCATCATTCATACATATGTTATCAGTTGTGTAAATAGAGAACTGAGCAGATTCTGGAATGGCTTGGATACAATGCAGATGTGCTGGAGTTGTCCTGCATTTTACTCAAGATATAACTTGACAATGTTTCCAGAGCTGCTAAATGTTTGTCCTGAAAGAACCACCCTCCCCTTCCAAAATCTTGAAGCCTGTTCAACTTTGTAGTCCTGCCAAACTTAAATATGATTCTTTTACATCTGTTGGCACTGCATTTTGTTTGTATTACAGTTGTATTAAATTTACTGAACCAAAAGCCTTTTAACCAGCAAAATGGCTTATGGGTAGGACATCAGCATTTGACTGTCTGCAGGGGGGGATTTTACACTCTTTTCATGCCCTTGCCCATTAAACACGCAAACATTGTCATCACCATCTTGGGTTTGACTTCTACCAGGTCGTCTGGCAGTGCGTACACACGTGCGCCAATCTTCCTGGCCATGGATATGGCATACCTGCAACACAGACAAACAATAACCTTACAACAGACACTGAAGAGCTGTAACATGTTAAATTTTTTAAACGATTCAAACTACATAAATCAAACTACATAAATGATAATAGTTTACATTTGTTTTAACGATTTAATGTGTGAAAGTTTGGAACTTGCTATCCCCGCACACGGCTGATCTTTCCGGGGTCCCGGCGGAGTACCGAGTTGGTCTTCAGCAAGTTCCGAGCCACGTCACTTCAACCTCACCGGCACTACGACTGCGCCATAGACCTCCTCCCAGGCACTTATCCGCCCCGGGGTCGTTTGTACTCCCTGTCAGGTCCAAAGAGAGAGGCCATGGACAAATACATTAGTGAGTCGCTTAAGGCCGGCCTCATCCATCCCTCCTCGTCTCTCGCCGGTGCTTGGTTCTTCTTCGTCTAGAAGGACGGCTCCCTGCGACCCTGTATCGATTATCGGCGCCTGAACAACATTACTGTCAAGAATCAGTATCCCCTGTCGCTCATGTCGTAGGCCTTTGAATTGTTGCAGGGAACCCAGGTCTTCACCAAGCTTGACCTCCGCAATGCCTACCATCTCACCGCATCCGGGAGGGGGATGAGTGGGACACTTTGAAATGAGTCCCTCCGTTCGCTCTCTCCAGGTTCACACTCAGCACGTGAGGAGAGTTCTGCAACGGCTTTTGGCTAATCATCTGTATGTCAAGGCGGAAAAGTGTGAATTCCATTCCGATTCTGTCTCGTTCCTAAAGGCACAATAATTCAGCCGGAGGGATCAAGGCCGACTCCTGCAAGGTTAAGACCGTGGCCGAATAGCCTGTTCCCGAATCCCACAAGGCGTTGCAGCGATTCCTGGGGTTCACCAATTTTTACCGTTTCATCAGGAATTTTGGCTTGGTTGCTGCTCCGCTCACGCCGCTTACATCCACCAAGAGTCTGTTCTGGTGGAATCCTCAGGCTCAGGAGGCCTTTGATGATCTTAAGTCCCGTTTCATCTCTGCTCCTGTGTTCTGTTTTCCAGATCCCAAATGGCAGTTCATTGTGGAGGTACACGCTTTCTGACATTGGAGTGGGTGCGGTTCTGTCTGAGTGTGATGGGAGTGATGGGAAGGTGCATCTGTGTGCTTTTTTTTTCCTTCGGCTGAGCCCGGCGGAACGAAACTGCGATATCGGCAATCTGGAGTTGTTGGCGGTGAAGCTTGCTCCGGAGGAGTGGCCCCAATGGTTGGAGGGGTCAGTGCAGCCCTGCTTGGTCTGGACGGATCACAAGAACTTGAAATACATCCGTTCGGCCAAGCGGGTGAGCTTACGCCAGGCCCGATGAGCACTCTTTTTTGGACAATTTAATTTCACCCTCTCGTACCGGCCAGGTACCAAGAATGTCAAGCCAGATGCCGGTTGTTTGTGCTGGCTGCGCTGCACCCTGAAGTCCTTCAGTGGGGTCATTCATCCAAGCTAGTTTGGCATCCAGGCATTCGGAGATCGCTGGCCGCAATCTTTGTGTGCCCAAAACAAGACCTCCAATGCCCCTCCTGCTGGTCTGCTCCACCCCCTCCCTGTTCTCTCCCATCCTTGGTCCCACATTGCCCTGGATTTTGTCACGGGGCTGCCCCCGTCTAATGGTAACTTTGTCATTCTGACTGTGGTGGACCGTTTTTCCAAGGCGGCCCATTTCATTCCCCTACACAAACTACCCTCAGCACGGGAGATTGCTCAACTCATGGTTGACCACATCTACCGGCTCCATGGGTTACCGGTCGATGTTGTGTCCAACAGGGGTCCGCAGTTCATCTCCTGTTTCTGCAAGGAGTTCTGTTGACAGACCTGGAAGAAGGCTAGGATGGTCTTGGCCCAAACTTCTTGACGAAGGCAGCCACTGACCGCCACCGTACCCCTCATCCTGTCTACAGCTGCGGTCAATGTGTATGGTTGTCCACTAAAGACCTTTCTCTCCGAGTACCCTCTCGCAAGCTGACTCCCAGGTTTATTGGACCATACAGGATTGCTAAGGTGTTGAGCCCGGTGGCGGTTAGGCTCCGACTTCCCCCCTCTCTTGGTCAGGTTCATCCGGTTTTCCACGTGTTTTAAAAATCAAGCCTGTGCAGTCCTCTCCCCTTAACCCCCCCGCCTCTACCCCAGCCCCAGCAGTTTAAAGTTTTATTTGTATTGTTTTATGGTCTTAATGCTTTAACTGTATTGTTCCATCACTCTCTGAATGGTGTGAGACAAGTCTTAAGGTGTGAAGGTTTTGCTCCCGGCCCCCAAATGCCTATGACCGACACGGTATGCTTCATTTCAAAATGTGCTTGTAATAATCTAATAATTTTTTTAATTATTCAAAGAATTAGAATTTATATTATAAGCTGCATGTTTCTCCACTTCATAATTCTAAGAAGTGTAAGTGCAGCATAAATTTTTTTATCTCCATTTACGTCCCATTAAACAAGCACTTAAGAAAATTAGGTATATCAGCACATTATCTAAGGTGAAGTGTTATGTAATCTTACTTTGCGTTGTCCAGTTTGTCCTCTTCAGACAGGATTCCTGTTTTCACCAGGTCATAGTGGATGCTTCCGGGTTGGATGGCATCAATAAGATCCAACACTGGCAGACTGGAGCTGATCTCTTTATCCTACAGCCCACAACACTAGTTACTACTGACATTCAATAAAAACACGTAAGAAGCTAAACACTGGGCTGCTGTGTGAGGCACGTGACAATTAACAGTGATACCGCAATATATAATGCAAAACAGGTTGGTTGTGCACCTTGAAATTTGATATTTTGGATGATTTTCCCGCCTGTGACAAAGTCTTATTAACCCAGTTGACGATGATGTCATCATTGACCTTCTGCCCATCTCCAAGCTCCTCTAGCACGTTAAGAGTGTATCTACATCAGAAGACAGCACAAACATTAGCAAAATAAATTCTACTAAAACATCCTCTGCTAATTCTGTAGTGTGGAATCCATCAAGTTTGCAACTCATTTTAGCTACGTACAATGCTGTATTACTGAGTGAAACAGGTAAGAAGAAAATGTACAGAACTTGATTTGATTCAATGGGAACTGATTAGACGGGTAAAAAGTGATCTTCATATGGTAGCCGATTGAAGGGCAGGGGTTAAAAAAAGAGGCAATGGACAGCACTGGAAGACGTTTTGAATTCAAGTTCAAGAGTTCAAGAGAGCTTTATTGTCATTACAACTATATACAGCTGATGCCACACATAGTGCAACGAAACAACGTTTCTCCAGGACCATAGTGCAACACAAAACAACAAAGAGCCATATAAGCCACCAAGAGCTACATCGACAATAAAGAGCTACATAACAAAAGACTAACAAAAAGCTACATACAAGTGCACAACGACAGTACCATATAATAAAATACGCCACAGGACTGATACATAAAATATAGCGCCGACTAAGGTGCAGTTTATGGCATTGTGCAAAGAGGTATGATAAGCTATAACAATGTATGGATAAAGTGGCTGTGCATTTATATTGGCATAAAGTGACAGTGCATACCTGTATTGTCGGTAAACATTAGCAGCAGAAGTTGGTATAAACAGTTAGCAGCAGAAGTTAATGTCATTAGCATTTTAAGTTAAATAGACACAATTCTGATTTTATTCCAGCATTGAATTTTGATACAGTACTGGGCAAAACTCCTGGGCCACCATCAGCTTTTTGATGTTTTAATGACCATCCATATTTATTTTTTGTTTGTGTACAAACATTTTTTTATAACAAAATGGCTGCTAGAAATTCATAATGTGTGTATAGGCTAAATGATATACCTTCTCATGAGTTGCCAGACCAGGGCCAGAGTCAGAGTTGGGTTTCCATCATTTAGGTCTTGCCCCCCGATGCCCACCAGTGAGAAATTCGCTCTGGTTTTCCCCAGTTCCACAGCATAGTTACAGTTCTCCAGCTGAACACAAACACACACAAACACTTAATATAAAGGCCATGAAAACCACTGCTTGTATTATATCAGCATTACAAACTTACAAACTGTCACTGAGACACGTTAATGTAAACCAGGTGTAAACATAACCAGATATACATTAGATATACATCTCCCCAAAACTCTCCAGTGAACTCTGCGTTGATGTATCTGAAGTACAAAGTATCTCAAATCTATACAACATGTAAAGAATAAAGGCTCATATAAATTCACATGTGAATACCTTTTTCATGTTGGCCCCTAGTTTTGGATATGGAGGCTTGTTGACTTTGTTGTTCCAGTCGACAGGAACCTTGATCTTCTCATAAAGCTGCAGGATGACAAGAGCGTCTTGAAGATCCCTGAGAGAAAAAAGGAAAAGTTCAAAGAGCTTCAATGTAAAAGTGACTCACTAAAATATAACAATACATAATGTGAATGTATGAAATTAGATTTTGACCTTATTCAACACAGTAATTTATAAGTCAGTTTCAGATCAGGAAAGAAAACGTCTCAGGTTACGTATGTAACCCTGGTTCCCTGAAGGGAACGAGGCGCTGCGTCGAAACGCTATGGGAACGCTATCAGCTTTTATGCACTCTGAAACACCTGTTGCAACAATCAATTACGGGGCGTGACGTCACAGACGGGGTAACGTCGTGACCAGGAAGCTATAAAACCACTCGGGTTGCGCAGCTCGGGTTAGCTTAGAACTGATTGAGGCAAGCGCAGGCAGGCGGTGCCCGATGTATGGCCCGAGACGCAGCGGCTCGTTCCCTTCAGGGAACCAGGGTTACATACGTAACCTGAGACGTTCCCTTTCAGGAACTCGAGCTGCGTCGAAACGGTATGGGAACGAGATGCCAACTCCACCATAGTGAGGGGACCCCTGCCCTATGTTGCGGCCTTAAGGCACCAGGACAGAGGATCCAGCAGTGGCCGGCATATCTA
>JAZGTK010006974.1:0-19981 GCA_036877625.1 Ambastaia sidthimunki | reverse complement strand
ACTGAAAGGATTATGGTATTGCATATCACATTACTTAAGTTATCATATAGATGGAGTCTGTACATGCAGCAGTTCAGGCTGAATTAATTGCATTAATGAGATGTTTAAGGAATATAATTATAATAGTGCTGCAGTGCTGTTTATTAAATGCAGCTGTTTCTCATTTTATCAACCTCAGCTGGAGGAGCAGCAGCATATTGTCATGGAGCTAGCATTGCCCCTCAGGGTTTAAAGAGGAAGGCGGAAACTCCATAAGGTTCTTCCCCTGAGCCCGGACAGATTATGCAACAGGAGCCCAGTGCTAAAGCATGTGTGAAGTACAGAGTAAGTAATTCACCCAGATCCAGATCTACATCCACATTACTGTGAAAATAACAAAGCTGTAAAAATAACAAACGCCTTCTTACTCCGCTTAAAAATTATGATCATCAATATCTTGTAACAGTAAGGACACCTAGATTTGTTCAAAAATTAATTCATTTCAACAATTTAAAGTAAATCCATTATGTACTAATCATCACCGGAATGACAATAGTAACTAAAGCCCTCATGCTATCAAAGTAATATAACATTAGTAGAGCTTCATCTTCACAAATGTGATAACAATTATCATTGTCAAATGTGGCTTTTCTCTTTTTAGTTGATTGTACTTAATCTCCACAGTTTTTAGCCATGGTACTGCTTAATGTAATGTTTTTAAACTCTCCCTTCATGTACTCTTGGGCTAACAACACACAGTCTTGCCCAAACTCGAACAATTGGTTGAACCATTTGGATGTCTTGCCAGTCAAACAAATAAAGACAATGACAGATAACAATGCTTTGCGATTTCATACTTCATTCCACCCTTTCAATCATTTCCACTAATTTTGCTGAAAATTGCAATGTTCATTAACATTTCCAATTCATTGTTATATGACATTCTTTTAAGCTGGCTGAGGGGGCGGGACTTAGCAAAGAAGTGGGTTTTAAGTGCTTTGAAAGGTTAGGCTGCATGAATAAGCTTTTGAGTCCTTTTCATGCTTAAAAGCCGCTGTTGTTGTCTCACCTCTTCACAGGTAAAGAACCATCTTCAGTGCAGCAAGCCATGTTGTCCATGCTGGGAACACCATTCGTTCACCATCTTTGTCTGACTGAAAACATGATTTTAAGCATATTTTGGATATTTTACTTTATTCTGCTTTGTTTTATTCAATAAACAGTCCTTCAAAGACTGGATTGTGTTAGCACCTGATACCCAGTAGGTAATGTTTTACAGCTACTTGGGATTAACTGAGGTCAGCATTGCTAAATGGAATAGTTTTCCCATAAATTGAAATTTACTTCTGCTTATGTTGTTCAAACCCCTTATGCTGTTATTTTTAAATATTAGTTTTGGCATACAATAATAGTTTATAGTGACCATGATCTATCAGGCTCTAAAATGTATCAATGTTAAAATACAAATGTGCAATTTGTAAACTATATTACAAGTCTTTCAAAGCCATATGATTGTTCTGTCTTATAAGATTTGAAATGTGTTGGGATAAAGTGTTTTTGCTACCTTGACAATTTTTAGTCACTATGAGCTGTCATTGTTTCACAAAAGCTCTATAACATTATTTGAAATATTTACTTTTGTGTTCCATAAAAAACAGGCACACAGGGTTGGGGCAACATGAAAGTGAGTAAATTATAACCGAATTTTCATTGCTTGACGAGTTATTCCATTATTTTTTGTTTATCAGTTCATCTATTCTGTAGAGCAGCTTTGGGAAGCCCCTTATTTACCCTGTCTCTGTAGTGACCCGGCAGTCTATGAGAAGGTTTGTTCTGTGGTATCATCTGACGAGTGTAACGGTACCTGGTTTGTGGCCGTTGAGCAGCACAAATAAAGATTTACACTCTCTCAACACCCAGAAACACTGGGGTTTAGTCCCACCACTGTCTCTCAAGGTACATGTCAACATTCATCAGGAACTTTTATAAGGGAACTTTGCTCTCTGTAAACTCGCAGGTCTTGTAATTTTTCCAGTGTTGCAGGAAACTGTGGAGAGTCAGTTGAATCTAGTATATTTATTTGATCACTGGACTGTTGCTTTGACATAGTACTGTAATTTGAGCCAATAGTCATTGTTATCAGTTTAATTTTAATACCCCCCAGCCTGCTTTAATATTTATTGCAGGGATTTTATAATTCCGTAATGAAATTGTAATATTACGTTTCTTATTTAATAGCATGCTTTTTATATAAATTCATAAAAAGAGTGTTCCATATAAACTTTGTATTTTTATAGCTAATGATTCAGTTTATTTGATGGTAAAAGATCATTTGTATGAGCTCCAGTATACAAACTGATAGAAGGCTCAGATTGATAGTAAATCAGTAACAGTATTAACAGTAATAGAAGATAAGAAAGGATAATGTGATTGTTTTCATAGTTTTCCTTGTGAATAACAGAAATGTTTATAATGATGAGACTGATATTTGATGCCATCCAACTGATATTAGGAATTAAGTTTTTTTTTTTAGAAAGCTCATTTATGCTTGCATACAGTCCTTAAGAACACAAGACAAACTTTACTAGCGTTGACCTAATTAACCAGTAAAAATATGATATTTCTGCCCTGTGTGTAAATAGTGGTTTCTGTGGTCCTCAGTTGATCTCTATACATAAAGCTGAAAATAAAGAATGCAAAATAAAGATGTGTACAATATTGCAAAATATTGCATCAGTTTGCATAGTTTAGTATCAGCATTCCAGCTGGTTCATTGTATCATATCATTAAATTGAAATCATGGTTATAATCAGTCCTAGTTATATTGGCAAGTCATGTTAGCCTGATAACTGTAAAGCAAGTTTTTTGCACTATAAGCAGGAGCATGAGGTCTGTCAGTGACGTGAGTTCATGTTTGCTGGTGTGTATTGGCTGAAGGTAAAGTAAACACTTGAATGGGCATGCGGGTGTAGAGTGCTGGGGTTCGAGCGCTCAGTGTAGCAGTGAGTCAGGACAGTACGCTGCACGCTACATCAACCATGCGGGTACGGTAAGCTTATTTTAAACACGATGCAAATCAGTAACGTTTTTATTTTGCTTTTATACTGAGGTTCGGACTTTAGCTGGCATTTTATTGCATTTTGTGGTTTTGATTAAGTAATTTACATTGACCCTAAAACACCGTAACTCATAACTCTAACTCATCTTTTAATGTACAAATGAACATCTTTTTATTTCTGCAATTGGAGATATTCGTGTGGCCACATGTAAGAGGAAGGTGTTGTTATCTCGTTATCATTGCACATAAATTCGCTTGACCTAAACAATCTTTATCGTTTATTGTTCACGATTTCAATATGTGCTCTGTCGACCTATATAATCTGTATGTTGAAACTTCAGTAGTAGCGCAGAAAGAAACTGACGCGCGATGTTTAATATTATAAATGTTTTGCAATGTGGGTAAAGCGCGTTTGTAAAGGTCATTTTAATACAACTGTTCTTCTGTTCACAAACTGTTCACAGTCTGAAGTGAAGTTTGCTTTTTGTCTTTCTCTTTTGGCAGATATTCTTTGTAACTTGTCTTCACTTGTGGTTCAGTGTCTGCGATTCATATGTGGTCAAGCGGTCAGACAACGCAGGGTCATCCGATGACTCTAAATGTAAGTTTTTACACTTTATAAATTCTTTAACATTTCATCATCCTTTACCGGTTAAATACTAACTGTACTCTATAGTGAATTACTGAAATCAACACTTTACAACAGGCTACCTCAGATAATATCTGTACAAATTTTACAAGCTTTGCAAGACAGAACTTTTTTAATCTTTATTCAGATTGAACCATTTTGATCTTTGTAAACTTTATAAGTAACAGTTGATTTAAGTTGATTTACATTGATAAAATGTTTAGCATTTCAAATGTAACTGATAGCAGTTACATCATTGTATTATTATAGTTGCTAGAGTTGCTATTGGTCATTGTATATTTACACTACATTACCAAAAGTATATGGACAGTTTGCAGAAGTCTTTTTCTGATCCTGCGTGACAATGTCCCTGTGGAAAAAGCATGATCTGTATAAAAATGGTTTACAGATGGTGTCTGGTGTGGAAAAGCCTGACTGGCCGCTTAAAGCCCAAGCATAAGCACCATTAAACACCTTTGGGATAAGTTAAAATGCCAACATCAGTCCCTGACCTCACTGATGCTCTGATGATCACTGATGATCTAGTAGAAACTAGTAGGAACTTTTATAAGAGTGAAGAGTGTTACAGTATAAACTCCTATTGTGTTTTATTTTAGCTAGTTTTTAAACTATTATGCTAATGGTTTAAAAATAAATTCAAACCGTCCACATACTTTTGGCAATATTGTGTATTTGCAGGCTGAATAGTGATTGCTCTTTCAATTTTTGCAACTACTTATTTAATCAATTATTGTCAACTTTACACTACAAAGACAAACACGAGGTCTAAACCTTTAACCTATGTAAAACTTGAATACGTTTCCTTTTCTGGCTTGCAAGCATTCACGTTTTCTTTGGTAATGATGGAAAATGTAATGCTTAATTTATTCACTTGCACATATATGTAGCATTTACATAATATATGTCTCTGACTTTACAATGTTAAAAAAAATCTTGGGGAAATGCATGCATATGATAATAGAGGTTTTACTGTAGTTTCAAATACAGAGAACTCTCTGAAGTAGTTTTACAGCGTGTCTTGGAAAGCAGCGCTGTGTTTTCAGTCCATTTATATATCCGAAACTAATTCAACTAATTCCATTGTAAACATGTCAAGAAGTTGTTTCCTCTGCCTAGTTTATATAATTCAATCTAGGTTAAATGAAAGGAAGTCATTTGACTACACTTCACTTCATGTTCACTCATTGTTCATGCAACAATTTCATTATTTCATTTAAATGTAATAACATGATTTGATAGCTCTAATGTTCTGGTAGCAATGAAATAACTTGCCAGTTCATGTAAGCTAGTAGTAATGAACATGAAACAGCAGCTGTCTGTTGCTCGCTCAGTTGGTGGTGGGCCGCTGATGGGAATTAGGGAAATATTTACACTGCTCAACCTTATGTCAATATTACGATGTCCAGAGAACATTTCAGCTTATTGCCCCACATTTAAAATCTTACAAGTGTATATGATTGAACAGAACATTGATACATGCTCCAAAACACAGTACAGTAGAAATGTAACCATCAGGCATCTCAGAGCTTCTGACAAATTCCTTTGTCAATGGTTTCTGCATTTGCATTTTATTAAGCTTTTGTAGTTTTGCGTGCTTTCCCATCTTTACAAATATCTGTGTAACACTTTATCCTCTGTTTTCTTTTATTCTCTCTTGCCCTTTATTCCCAAAGTTCTTGCTGACCTCCCTTTCAACAGCCTGTCAGGTTCCTGCAAAAACAGGTGCTTTGAACTAGTGGAAGCGGAGGAGCCAAACTGTCGTTGCGACAACCTGTGTAAAACATACAACAAGTGTTGCTCAGACTTTGACGAGCACTGCTTGAAAACAGGCAATTTTCATTACATTTCTTGCAGTTTCTTTTGATTTAGCATGAAGTAGATATCGTTGCGCTAGTAGTGGTTTTCATCATGTTTTCTCTGTCCTCAGAGGGAGGGTTTGAATGCAGTAAAGATCGCTGTGGTGAGACTCGTAATGAGCAACATGCTTGTCACTGCTCAGAGGACTGCATGACCCGAGGAGATTGCTGCACCAACTACAAATCTCTCTGCAAAGGTGGGAGACTTCTGGAGGGTGTTTCATTTGAATAATATAGATGGAAAGAATTTGTGAAATACAGTGATCATGGGAAACATATCCACAAAGGAAACAAATCCAGTGATCATAGGAAAGCACTGTAAATAAGTAGAATAAATGAGGTCAATGAAATGAGGTTACCAATACTCATCGCAAGGTGTGAATTTTTTGTTAACATACACTACCAGTCAAAGGTTTGGAAACTTTTGACTGAAATGTTTCTTATTATCCTAAAAGTCTTGTCATCTAAAGCTGTTTGTTTAAATGTTTAAAATTATTATTGTAGAGTAAAATATAACTGTGCCAACATATTAATTTCTTTTTTTCAGAAAATTACAATTTTATTTTAAAAATGTTTTTAAAATGAATAGTTTGGACCAAATAATGAAGAACAAGCAGCCAATAAGGGTGTAGTATAGAGGGAAACTCCTTCAAAACTCATAATAATTACTCATAAAACTGGGTAATAACAGGTCAAGAAAACATTTTTGTAAATTCCAGGAAAAAGGTGACTACATTGAATATGCTAGAATATAGCCTAGTTTAATTTATTTTATTTTATTTTTTTAATTACAGCATAATTTCCAAAGTTACATTGTGTTATTTCATAGTTTTGAGGATTTTACTATTATTCTAAAATGTGAAAAAAAAATTATAGAAAATGAGTGTTTCCAAACGTTTGACTGGTAGTGTAACTGCTGTTCTCTGTTAATTTTACAGCTGCAATATGTCAAATATGTATATGTAACAATGACAATATGTAACAAACTAATTAGATACAAAATAAAAACAAGTCTTGCCTTTAATTTAAGCAAACCAATTTTAGCTTGCTATGAGGTGAAGGTACAAATGTTATGAAACAATTATTAGATGTTATTGATGATTTTAAATATTTTATTGGAACATATTTAAGTAAGTGTAAAGTGGGGATGGGTGTGAAACTATAAAAGTACTGATGAAGACATTGTGTTTGCATGTGTGTGACTTATTACCTGGTGCTTTATTGACGCACTTCCTCTTCATGTTAGGGGATGTTTCCTGGCTGCAGGAAGAGTGTGAGGAGATTAAGAACCATGAGTGTCCTGCCGGGTGAGAGATCTCTGTAACAAACATCACACCACGGGCTGAGTCCACAACACACATATCTCAGCCCACAGTTCGATTTTACATACCAAAAGAGAGGGAAAGATTTATTTATTTAATGTTGTGAAGTGCTAAATGATGGCAAACACAGAGTCCAGAGATGGATGTTGGGTCCTGGCGTGACCACACACCTTTCAAGTAGCTTTGCTGAGGTGTTTTGCATTACAATTAGTGTTAATGCATGCACAGTAAACGCCCCATGAACTTAGTGCAGTGTCCTTTTCTGTGTTGTTACTCTCTATTTCCTTAGAGAATAAGAAGTTATGGCAGGATGCATTGAGTGGCAAAAATATGTATACATCTCTAAAGGAGTTATCAATATTTTTGGATCATTGTCTCATAAAGGAAACACTATATATTTTTCAGTTTCACACCTAAAGATAGACTAAAATAGACTAAATGCAACAAAAATGTGTTATATTTTGAGCTGATGCTTCTGTTTGTTTAGGTTTGTTCGGCCCCCTGTCATCTTGCTGTCTATCGACGGATTTCGTGCCTCTTTCATGAAGAGAGGAAGCACAGTGATTCCCAATATCGAGAAACTACGTAAGACCTGCTTGTCATCTCACACAAATAGTTATATTGACTGTATAAATATGTACATTTATCATATCTCTTATAGGATCATGTGGAACCCATACACCATACATGAGACCTGTCTACCCCACCAAAACCTACCCGAATTTATATACAATCACAACAGTATGTAATTTTCAACAGCATAAGTTTCTGAATATTTTTTGTAATATGATAATATTGTTTCCTTTGCCTTTTACAATGTTTGCCTTAATAATTTTTGTTTTGCTTCTGGTGTAGGGGCTTTACCCTGAGTCACATGGAATTGTGGGGAACTCCATGCATGACCCTGTATTTGAGGCCAACTTTAACCTCCGTGGAAAAGAAAAACTCAACCATAGATGGTGGGGAGGACAGCCTGTGAGTCGCTTATTCATTTTTTTGCTGAAAGTTCACTCAAAATGATTGTCTGTCTTCTGTGTAACACGAATGAATATTATTGAAATGCTGATGCTGAACTCTAACAAAAAGCACCATATGACATCATCAAACCTGGTGCAATTTGTCTTTACACACCATATTTAAATACAGTATATACGCACATATATCAAATCAAATATATGTCAAATTTTAGAGAAATTTGTGATGTCACAGTTTCAAGAAGCGCAAATTTGTGTTGTTTTTTTTGACAATTTGAATACTAAACAAATGGAACTAGCATCTCACTTGCACTGTGAATATTGCAATTCTATGAAATGTGTACATCACGTCAATGAGCTTTTTAGATTTTGAGCTACATAAAGTTGAGGAGGGGGCATCTCCAACACATCTGTCAGCTATTAGCCCAGCAGCTGGACTCCATTTTCAGTTTCATTGAACTTTATTTCTTCTGGCTGATGCCAGACCCCACAGACTGAGCTGTGATGGTAAATGAGGCAATTGACAGTAAAGACATCACAGATGAAGTTTTGTAACTTTAGTTTGACAAGTTCTGCCAATTGTCTCTCATTTGTGAATTGTAGTTCTGTTCCCCAAACTGTCCGATGGCCTGATGAACAAAACAAGAGACAGATTCTTCTTATAAACATAAAGAAGGAAAAACTAATTTTCCACAGAATGCACAGTAGCACAATGTATGTATTCTCTGACAGCTCTTTTTCTTCCTTTTCTAGATCTGGATTACTGCAGTGAAACAAGGATTGAAGGCTGGAACTTTTTTCTGGCCTGTGTAAGTCAACATAAGTCAAACTCAAATGCAGTCAGTCTTTTTTAAGGCTGTTGGTAATTGTCATTCTGTAACTGTGTGATTCATCACAACATTTAACATCAGCATTCATTAGTGGCATCTATGCCCTGAAAACCACCCACACAACTCTAGCAACACCCTTGCGAACACATTACTGTGCATTAAAACCACCTTAGCAACTGCATAACAACGCCCTGGCAACCACCCACATTACACTGATTTTGTGAAATCTAGTTATCTTTGAAGTTACATTACTAAACAGGCACCTTAGGAAAAAATTATGCCATAATTGGAGCGAGTTAGATTTCAGGCGAGAGAGGAAATGAAGTGCTTGTTCCGAAGTTCTCTCAGGTAGCAATTTGTGAGCAAGGCCTCTTATTTAGAGACAGCAACTCAAACTACATTTCGAGATCGGTGGAAATGCAAATTAACTTCCTTTGCTCTAAATACCAAATGTAATTGAATTAGGCAATCTTATCTAAGCACAGAGGTTTAGGGGCCCTGATGCTAGTGTATAGATTTACATCAGGTTAATGTAACTGAGTAAGTTGGTGTTTGGAGGTTTGGTGGTGGGGAATGGGGAATGGGTTTCTAGTAGAGATTGACACAGAATCTTTCCTGTTCTTGTCCCGCGATACTCTATATAAACACATATAGACAGCCCTGACCCCATATGTACATGTGTGCTCTATAGGCCTTGAATTCAAAGGAATTTAAAGGTATGCTGGATTAACTGACCAACTTATTCAAAATATTTAATCTATACACACTTTACATGGACCAGAATTTGACAATCTGATCAAAGAATGTCAAATGTTAAATTTAAGGCATGTTATTTGTGTATACTGCATTAATAATGTTGTATGGCATGTTCATAGTGTGATTCCATTGGAAAGGAGAGTTCTGACCATGTTACAATGGCTTCACCTACCTGATGCAGAAAGGTCTGTATATTGCTAACATATATATATTTTGGTGAACTGTGTTAAAACTTTATAAACCTGTTCACTCAATACATTTCTCCTCTACAAAGATCAGTACAACTTTAAATAATACATTGTGTTTTTTGGCTTATTTTGTGGTTAAGTCTGAATATATTTTTATTTGCTTTATTGTTTATTAGACTTTGCCCTCCTATAAGTTTTACCTTATAGATATAGGCATGGGGGGTCTATAAGGTGACAGGGGTTTTTGTGTTTGCAGGCCATATGTTTATGCAATGCATTCTGAACAGCTGGATACCTATGGCCACAAACTTGGACCCCACAGCACTGAGGTGAGTGTACACAAAACACACAGAGAAGCCCAGGTGACTGTGACCTGCTTTAAACACACATACACACATAATATATATGGCCGTGCTGCAAATATAGTAGTAATGCAAATAAACCCTCATCCCAAATACATGCTCTATGCAAACACTGCTTACATTCACCAACTATGTTGTGATATATTTAGACTTGCCTCTAAATATATCACATGTTGCTGGTGTATCTTTAGTTTTGAGCTGTACACAAATGCTGTTTCTTATTCTGCAGCTTGATGGCATACTGAGGGAGATTGACAAGATGATCGGACAGCTGATGGACGGCTTGAAGCAGATGAAACTGCATCGTTGCGTCAATATCATTTTGGTTGGAGACCACGGTACAACTTTTAGCAGCTCTGAACAGATGTTTATATAGATCATATCAATTTATTTGCAGATCAGTTGTAAATGTCTCTTCTGCTTTGATTTCTTCTTCAGGCATGGAGGAAGCTCACTGTGACCGCACAGAGTTCCTGAGCTCCTACATGTCCAACACTGAAGACATCGTCCTGATTCCTGGATCTCTGGGAAGAATCAGAGCCCGAAGTCCAAATAACTCTAAATGTTAGTAATGAAAGAACAGAAGGAGATTTTGTCCTGTGCTGGACCAGCTGCATCAGAAATTATGACATGCTGCTGGAAATAATGTGTTCTGCATTTGGAAATGTGAACTTTCCATTAGTGTGCAAACAGACTGCCAATAACCAGATCAAAACAGTCTACTGAACTAGCAGTTTTATTCAATCTTTTTACACTTTGACAATATTGTTCTGTTTTAGTGGAAAGGTGTCTTTGAATATTATATGGATTACAGTCTTCACTATGTAATAGGATTTCTCAGAAATGGATTTCTGAGAAGGAGAAAATCTAATCAAAATCTAATCAAAATCTTCAAAATCTAATTTTTCTCTCTTTCTTTGTTTAGATGATGCAAAAGCGGTTGTAGCAAACCTTACCGTAAGTGAACTATGAGCAGTTTTTGAAGCCAATATTACAATTACAATTACCTTGTATAAACAGGGTCTGTATTGATTCTTTAGATTAGTGTATAATGTCATTGCAACATGCGGCTCTGCTTCACTGTGTTTTTCTCTCACAGTGTAAAAAGCCAGATCAGCATTTCAAACCATACTTGAAGCAGCACCTCCCCAAACGGCTGCATTACGCCAACCACCGCAGAATCGAGGACATTCACTTGATGGTTGAGAGGAAATGGCACATAGCACGGTAAATTTCCTAACATTTTCCCTCAGTGAATAATAAAATAATAAAAAGCACTCAAAACTACACTGCAAAAAAAATTTTAATAAGTAACTTCATCCTGTTCTTGCTGCTCAATGGAAGACTTCAGGAATGCCTCATCTTTTTCTGACATATTTTTAACCACACCCCAGTCACTGATATCCAACAGCTCAAACAGAAAGCTGTGACCTCTAAAGAAAACCAATGAGGTCTCTGACAATAACCAATAGCTAACGACACATCCACCACAGATGAGGATGTAGAAACAGAGGTCCTCACGCTGGGGTCGGGACACCCTTCCTCTGTTTGCTTTGGCTGACAGTGAAGCCTCAATGAAAGAAAGCTTTCAGGCAGGCAGCTGAAGATACAGTCTTGTCTAATCTGTGGCACCAGAATCATGATGTGAAGTACAATAGTCTCACACGACCAGGAGTTAAATCAAGTTCTGGAGTTTTATAAAATTTATGAGAAATTGAAGATTTATGATCATGTCTACCTCTAATAAACCAGTGCCGCTAGTTGTTAGGTCTTACACTTAATGTTTGGATCACTGGATTTACTGTGGTTGTACAATGTGCAGTACAGTGCTGTGATGGCTGAGGTTTTAGTGTGCTTCTTTTGGGCCCTTTGGCTGCTGCAATACTTTTCACAGCATGTTCCTTTAGAGAAATTTATGTCCAGTTGGAATAATCTATAAACAACATTAACTTGTCGTTTGCAACATTAACAAACCATACATGTGACCTGATATAATAAATAAATATTTAAAATCTTTTTGTTAAATCAACATGCAAACAACATTAAAATTCCTTTCCTAATGCACATTTCTGATCTTACTGTGCATGTTTTTTCAATGCTTGATATTCTGCAAAAACTTGGTTTGCTTTATTAAAATGTTAATAAAGTTAATGCAGTAATTCACTGCCGCTTAATGGTAATTAATGTACCATATAAATAAATGTATATTTAATAGATTTAGGTTATAATTAAATCTATTAAAAAATTATATAAATTATATATATATTATATAAAGCAAAATAAATTAATAAAATATATAAATTAAAAAAACTTATAAATTGCACATTTATAATTAAATTAAATAAATTGCAAACTTAAAAATGATAAAAACGTATAAATAAGTGAGATTCTTTCAGGAGTGAAGTAAAAAAGTGGGTGTTGACAGTGTTTTAGGAGGGCAACAGTCTGCATTCTGGTCTGGGCTCAGCCTGGTATATAATGTCCACTTTTTGCCAGTCAGTTGTTTTCTTTGTACAGAAAAGCCTATGAGACAAAGAGGAATCATGGGAAATGTGGGTTTGCTGGTGATCACGGATATGACAACAAGATCAACAGCATGCAGGTTTGCTCTGATTATGTTGCTTTTCTCATGCCGATGTTTTTGTGTTTGTGTTACCTTGGTGACTGACTTTGGCCTTCTTTTCAGACCATTTTCCTTGGCTATGGACCGTCTTTTAAATTCAAGACCAAAATCCCACCGTTTGAGAATATTGAGCTTTACAATGTCATGTGTGGTGAGAATATATTTAACTCATAGTTTTTTTTTTTAAATACTTAAATTAGGCCTTGATGTGTAAACATCCTCATGCAGAGTTTAGTAGAACATTTAGACTGTCCAGTTCTGCGTGATAAAGACACTCCTTTAGCAAATACAGAGATATTATTTGGAGCATTTTCAGATCTTCTTCTTGGAGCATATTCTGATCTTTTGTCTTCTTTCCTATCCAGATCTGCTTGGCTTAAAGCCGGTTCCTAACAACGGTACCCATGGTAGCCTTAACCAGCTTCTGAGGAACCCTGTGCACAAACCCAGCATGCCTGAAGAAGTTTCCAAACCTAACCCAGAAGGACCAATCACAGCTATCACTGATGACCTGGGCTGCACCTGTGAAGACAAGGTCAGTAATGGGGTAGTTTCAGTTCCTAATTTCTTTGAGCTTGAAGTATTAATGGTGAAAAAACTCTTAACCCTTGGTTTATAAACATACTTTTATTTAACTATTTTCACCAGCCACATAATGAAACAATCAAACATTATAGATTTACATTGTAGAAGAGCCATATAATCACATCACGCTTTTTTGGTAAAGTAAGTAACTATGTAAAATTATCTTAGCAAACACCTTAGCAACTGTACAGTAATGCACTAAAAACCCAACAGAACTCTTTAGCAACCATATAGCGATGCCCTGATAACCAAGATAAGTTTTGCATGGCCAAGCACCACTCACATTTTCTTCAGAACATCTAAAAATCTGATTATTTTTTTGCGTT
The DNA here is from genome assembly GCA_036877625.1 of Ambastaia sidthimunki. Classification (NCBI taxonomy): domain Eukaryota; kingdom Metazoa; phylum Chordata; class Actinopteri; order Cypriniformes; family Botiidae; genus Ambastaia; species Ambastaia sidthimunki. The sequence goes on along the minus strand of JAZGTK010006974.1, from coordinate 6,473 downwards.
GTTTTGGGTCATTATACAACACTTTTATATTTTAATGATTTTTATTTTAATGATGAAGTGGATGACAACATAATCCAGATATTACTGTTCCTAAAGTAGAAAAGTTAAAGGGTCTGAAGGGTCTGAAGTCTGTTTTTAATTGACGAATCATTGTAAAACCTTGTGGAAGGTCTTTGCTTCATGTGCATTTACACATTTATTTATCTGGCACAGTTGTTGCATATTTCATGTCTGTAATTTTTCATCTTCAGTTTGCTCAGAATAGCTGCCATTGCTTTCCTCTTGAACTGCCTGGATTATTTTGACAGTTCAGCTCTTTTAAACCATAGTAATTGCTTTTTAAAGAGTGTCCTCCCCCTGCCTCTGAAAGTGCTTGTGCCTTCTGCTCAGATGTAGATCTCTTGCTGGAGGTTTTCACCTTTAATCTTTTGCAGTTGCGTTCAAAAAGTAGGGGTCAGAGGGCATTGAAAGTGACCCTTATAAGAGGCTATAACCTGGAGTCACTGTGGCTCTGTCTGTTACAGAACAAAGTGGAAGAGCTCAATCAACGACTGACACAAGTTATTGATGGTAATGCCACCTTCTGCCTGAAATGCTTTAGTGATGCCAAAATGCTTTTTTATGTATAACTTTGTTTTCCTAAAAAAATCTACTAATAAGCTGTTAAAAACATAGTTTAAGCTGCAATCTGTAACTTTTGCTATTGCCATCTATGTTCGAAACAAATTTGTGGGCTGCTTGAAGAGGTGGGCCAGAGCATGGTTTGATTGGGCTCGGTTCGGATGTAGTGTGATCACTAACCGGACCAGCTACTTGTCATTATGACAACAAACAAAAGGTTGTATTGTAAGTGTGCGCTGTCTCAGAACTTTAAGTGCAAATGTGAGTTCAGGCCAGTGGGAGAGTGGGAGTGGGGGAGACAATTGTGACAACCGTGCCTAGTGTGAGTACAACCTAAATTCTGAGCAACTGCTGTAAGAACAAGCTTTAAAAGGTCCACCATTCCAGAACCCACACAAATGTGATTTTAATAGCTGGGTCTTTTTGTTTGTGGCTGTGACATAAACATTGACATTTACTGCAAAATAAGACCCAACAGTGCAAATCCTTATTATAAACTTACCATTACAAATCGGAGTAAATTAATGTTATGTACTTGCTCAGTAACTGATTTTTGTTAAAAGAAGTTACAGATTGCACCTTTAATGTTCAATTTAATCAGTATTGGAATAGTACACCTAAAACGACTTTTCTTTCCTCTGTGGGACTTTCAACTGGGACATTCTCCATCTTTTGAGTTCCACAGTAGAAAGAATGCCATACACAGACATGAATAAATTATGACAGAATTGTTATTTTTGGGTACACTATCCATTTAATATTCATGCTGTGTCTGCCAGTACACTGTCATCACTGTCCTTTGTAAAAATAATAGATTAGTCTCACCTTTTTTTATTCTTAATTTTTTTTCATTTTTCTTCTTTTCTAGACAGCAGAAATCTTCCTCATGGTCGGCCAGCAGTCATGTTCCGCACCAAATACTTCATCCTCCATCACAGTGACTACATTAGTGGCTACAGTGAAGTGCTGTCCATGCCTCTTTGGACGTCTTACACTGTTTCAAAGCAGGTACACTTTACACAGCAGTTCACAAAGCAAAATAAACAGGGGCACTTTTGGCAGTATTGTACTGCCATACTGTATTAAGTTCTAAAGTGAACTGCGTGTTCTGTTGCAGGTTGATTTCAGCCCTCTTCCTGAGGCTCTCAGTAACTGCATTCGGCCTGATGTCAGAGTTCCTCCAGCCTACAGTCAGTCCTGCTCAAGCTATCGGGCAGACAAACAGATCTCTTACGGCTTCCTGTATCCACCTCGTGAGTCTCTGTTTCATTTTCTCACACTGTACGGTGAACATACAGGATATTATATAAGAGCAGGGCCGTCGTTTGGTCAGTGCAAGTGCTGAAATGACCAAACAGGAAAATTTKATCCCATGAACACATTCTAAACAGAGCTCGTGCTGGTATGGTGCTCTATTAATAATGGCTAAGGAAATATAAGGACAGACCACAAGGACCTGACCCCGGGTGGCTATGTAACCCTGGCTTTGGCTTTAGAGAGGACAGCTGAAATAAGAAACAATCTTCTCTTTGAAGTGTCGCAGATAAACAATAATCAAATCCACTCAGCTGTAGTTTACTCAAAAAATACAGCATTGCCAAATGAACTCGTATACTTACACTTCAAGAGAAACAGTTTGTTCTTTGATGAGATCATTTGTCATTAGAAAGAGAGAACAGTTTATTATATTATTAGGTAAACCAATGGGTCAGGGAAAACAGATGTAAGACTAATCTTTAGTTTAATCTAAATGACCTTTCTAGTGTTTAAAGTACTGCCCTGGTATGTCTGATGCAATGATGGCAAAGATATRTGAGTTTTGTTWTTAAATCTAAATGTGTGTAGAGCTACTACAACTATTATGGGTAACTAAYTRTGGGTCCTCAGACTTGAAATTAAACAGATCTAATCTGAACTCCCAATGATCAAACAAACAAAGCTGACTATAGTTTTGACCCAATCAAGATGTCAGTGTCTCAATTTATCCCTAAATTTCAATAGTCATTTACATTACATTACATTTAGGCATTTAGCAGACGCTTTTATCCGAAGTGACTTACAAATGAAAGAACAATAGAAGTTTCAATTACTAACTGTATGTTATCTACAGTCATTTATATAGATGTTTCTTTCTATCTGTTTCTCTTTTAAATATTTTGTATTTGTAGGCTCATTAATATTTAATATTTAGGCTCATATTAATATTTTGATTTTTCAATGAATGCAAGATGCAGGAAAATATTTACATGAAATTCCTTAAGAAATATTGTGGTTCAATATAACTGCTGTGAATTTATCTTATAATTATGTTACAAGAATAAATGTATTCTTAAATGTATTCATTCTGAAATTCTGTAAGTATAATATTTATAATATTATAAGTTTAACAGTAAATTACATCTAAAAGACAAAAGAGTACACTACAGAGAAGACTGACCAGCCGTTAAACCAAGGGCGTAGGTTTGGTCTCAGCTTTGGTGGGGACACCCACCCGCGTTTCTTGTATTGTTTCTTGTATATTGGTGGGGACAATTTTGTCATATTAAAATATTGATTGGGACTAGTACCTAGCATCCCCCCCTAAACCTACGCCCATGACGGTGCAGTTTAGCATACAGGGGTTATTGTGTGTTTTGGTTTCCTGCAGGGTTGAAGAGATAGGACTGGTCTAATTAAATAAGATAAGGGTAGTCTACTGTAAATTACCAAAACAACTTCTTAAACTTGAGTTTTACTTTTTTGTTAGACTAGGTTCCAGCTAACAATTTTAGGTTGTAAAACTTTCCATAATGTTTCCATTAAGCTTAACACAGTATTAACATTATTGCTGGGTTAAGAATGTTATTTAAACACTTTTTAATTCTGTGATGTTTTTAAAACATTCCACTAACAACTTAATGTTTCTTTCTTCTAATATTATTGCGAAAACATTTATTGATAACTTTGAGAGAACATTAGCCAACGTTCTGAGAACAATCCCTGTTAGCTGGGTCAGAACGTTGGTTTTAGGACACCAGAATCTGCAGACTTCTGTGTGGGCTTTTCATCATATACGTTGTCTGTTAAATATCTATCAGTTTGCTTGATTGTTCATGGTCTTTTGATTGACAGAGCTGGCTTCCAGTCAAGAAGCAAAATATGATGCTGTTCTCATTACCAACACTGTACCCATGTACCCAGCATTCAAGCGTAAGTGTTCAGTGAGTCTTTCAATTAGCCAAGATCATACCTAAACTTGCTTTTTCTCTCCATAATTAAGGGTGATGTGTCTGATTTGTTTCATGTTAAAATACTTTCTCCTCCAGCTTAATATGCAGTGACCATTCATAGACCATTCAAGTAAGCCATTCATAGGTCGATTTTTTGAAAAGAACGATTAAATATTAAATTATTATTGTTGTTGGCAATAATGATGTAGGAATAACATTTTCAGTATTGTAAGGTGTGAGGTAAGGATTTATTCAACATTTTATACAGCACAGTTTAAGAATATTATGTATCTAAACAAACATTACCCACAGTGTATAACTGTATCAAGCTGTCTGACAGTAAAACTCTTTCCAGCTTGATGTTTTTGATGCTGTGTGGCCGCAGGATAACATCTGCTTAATGATTGTGCTATGGCTTAAAGCTGGTTTATGACATGCTGAGACACGTAAGAAGTCTGCTTTGTCTGAGACCTGACGGCTAATGATGCTTAAGTTTAGGAGAGTATTGAATTACAGTCACTAAGCGCAGGTCTGATGTATGCTTAGCAGGTAAAGTGTGATCAGATGGGACTGATTTCAGTTCAGCCTTCCTGAGGTCTGGTTGACAATAAATGACCACCAGAAAGGTTCGCTGGGCTGGTTTGTATCTTTTAGGAAGTGATTGGTTTTGCTTAGCTGTAAAACTGAGGTGGCTCTCATACAGTGATATAGTTTCAAATAAAGTCTCACCACGAGCCACACACACACACCGCTTTTAGTCCACACAAGGGTCAGAGCAAACACACAAGGATGCACACACGGAAGTTCCCCATCACAAGCCTTGCGCAGCCTTCACAAAATAAGTTTTAAAGAAAATTTGCTTGAAGCTTGACCTCTTCTAAATGAAGTCAAAAGGTTAAGGGTTGTAATAAAATAATATATGTGGCAGGCCTATTAATTGGCAGGTGTTTGGCCATTTTGCAATTGTTGCTTTTTAAAAATTGGTATTGGCTGATAAGTCACCTGATTGGCTGATTATTGGAAGTGGTATTTTTTTATGTCAGGTCCAAAATGTGTCTGATTTGCCAATAGACATTACTTGCATTATATTTTCAAATAGTAGAATTAGTAGAGTAGAATTAACTTGGTAAGTTTTCTTATAAAATCTAAGAAGTATATATCAAGATAGCAATTTCACATACTTTGTAGCTGTTGCACCCACAACTTGGGATTGAACCTGGAACCTTTAGTCAGTAACCAAGACCCTTAACCATAACAGCGGACAATTGTTTAATATTAATTAGGCTGCATATCCAACTGCATATGCAAAAGATGCTTAACCCTTTTTTTGACTCTGTGATACTGTCTCTCTCTCTTTGTCTTTTCCTCAATCTGTGTTTGGATTTTTTAGGTGTTTGGGGCTATTTTCAGAAATCACTTGTGAAACGTTATGCTGGTGAGAAAAATGGAGTAAATGTGGTTGTTGGCCCCATTTTTGACTTTGACTATGATGGTCTCAGAGATTCAGCAGAGAAGATAAAACAGTAAGTTTTTTTAGTGCTAATAACTCATTGATGTGCATGTCACTCATTACAGCATCGCTTTAAAATGTTAAATATGTGACTCTGTGTTTGATTGCAGATATGTCAGTGGCTCTGTGCTAATTCCCACTCATTACTATATTGTGGTGACAAGCTGTTTAGATTACACACACACTGTTGACTCCTGTGTCGGTCCTCTCAGTGTTTTCTCATACATCCTACCTCATCGAGCAGATAATGACGAGACCTGTAATGTAAGCTGGAAGAATTTTTATCTTCTTCTGTACTAACCAAAATACCATCTTTTTTAGTTAAACGTGTATATGATTTACAGGCTACAGACAGCCGAACTGCTTTATTGAAGTGTTTAACGAACACTTATTTTTACTTCAGAGTTCAGAGGACGAGTCAAAGTGGGTGGAGGATTTAATGAAGATGCACACAGCGCGGGTACGAGACGTGGAGTTACTGACAGGACTGGATTTTTATCGCCGTACCAGCAGGACCTATGAGGAGATCCTCTCTCTAAAGACCTACTTACAGACATATGAGAGTGAGATCTAAACCACAGCATTACTCCTGCACCCTGACATACTGTAGTTAGGTGTATATTTTTATACAAGCTATCATATTTATTGTTCTTTCATTGTTAATCTTCAACTTTAAAAATATATTTTCCCACTTTGTCAGTGAATCATACGCATGAATGGATTTATCAAGTTTCTTAATGAATTTTGTAATAACATTGTAAAATTGTTTTGTTAATGTGACTTCTTTAATGTGATGTTTAATGTGCTGAATGTAACCAGATTTGAAAGGTTTTTGTACTGTACACAGTAATTAAACCTGTTTTGTTGTTTTTCAACGTGAGATGTGTCTGCATTTAAACTTTGTCAATAAACTTTTTTTACATAATGGTTTTGGGTTCATTTTAAAGATAATAGCGCCGACTGGTGGTCGTATGGCACTTTACAAGTCAAACAATAACAGATATATTTTAAATGTGCTAATTTAATTGTTCACCGTGTTTTTATTCAATGAGTCACCAACATACAACAGCCTTCTTTTGAGGTGTTTGTCTCTTGTGGTAACCTGGCTGTAGGTTACCACAATTCAACAATTT
>JAZGTK010006973.1:0-15282 GCA_036877625.1 Ambastaia sidthimunki | reverse complement strand
GATCTACCTGCATGGGTTCAGGCTCAGGTAATGCGGGTGGTGACACTTCAGAGGGATGTGGCCGGGGCAAGCTGCAAGCGGATAGGTGCTGAGAGACTCTGATTGACTTCTGGATGAAGTTTTCTAGTCCCATGGTATCATCATACAGCACAAGCAGGCATCTTAATTCCGTATTGAGACCCTGATGGTACACCGTGAGGAGGGCTTTATCGTTCCACCCGCTTGCAGCTGCGAGAGTGCGAAACTGGAGGGCGTACGAGCTCACTGATTGGCTGCCTTGCTGCAGAGAGACCAGTTGATCAGGAACTGAGAGAGGAGATGTAGAATGGCCAAAACTTAGACGTAAACTGGCGTAGAAGGCGTGGAGATTCGCTAGCATTGGCAGCCCAGAGAGGTTGAGCCCACTGGAGAGCACACCCGGTTAAGAGGGAGAGGATGAACACCACTTGAGCTCTGTTATCCCGGAAGAGATGTGCGTTAGCTTCCTGGTAGAGAGAGCACTGCATCAGAAACCCCTTACATTCCTCAGCCTTTCCGGAGAACTGGTTGGGTTTTACTTGCGGGCTGCCTCCCGAGCTGGAGTGGGGCATGGTTGGCTGCAGGACCTGCTGTACCTCGAGTTGGCCTGTACCAACTCGAGGAATGGGTCGGGTTGTGCCCCAGCTCCAGCCTCATCAGCCTGCTGCATCGTTTGGTCCGGTCTTCTGTAACAAACCACGGATACAAAAGTGAAGCGAAGTATGAACAGGTTTATTGGGTTAGCAGATAGGTGACAATGAATGATGAAATAACTGAATGGAGATCGCCAGGTAAGCAGGATAGTAGATTTGACGGGAGACACAGTTTGGTTCGGTTCGTAGGATGGCGAAGGTGTTCCGGGAGAGTTTCCTTTCCTAGGATGGAGAGGGATACTGGAGATCGGTTGAGCCAGGGAAACGAGGGACGCACACCTCAGCGGCACTGGAGCTTGGATAGGGAACACAGGTAAAGAACATAGGTTAGAACAAGATCTGGAGTTCGGCATACGATACCAGATTGAGTCCGTACGTGTTGACGAGACCGGACGACTAGCGGAGCTGAGGCGTGCGTTTATAAAACAGTCTCTGATGAGGAACGGGTGCGGGTGATAAGTTTGGTGCTGTGCAGCAGGTGATGGCAATCAGAACTCCGGTGACTGGGAGCGTGAAGGAGTGGGCGTGGCAGAAGAGTTCGTGACATATAAAATGGTAAATTCAATAATTTAAATTCCTGCGGGAAACAAACCTATGCAACATGCAGATAGAGAAAATGTTTTTTAGTTGACCCTGTTTTCACATCACTCAGAATTGTCAACTACACAAATTTAAAAAAGGAGAAAAAACTGTCAAAAATAAAATTCCATTATAATTGCTTTAGTTATGAACATTTTTAAAAAAGGCAAGACAAGACATTTGTCTGTGTTATTCTTCGAACATTAATTACCTGTTTTTCAAAGTTATAGTCAATTGTGCTTTAAATGTAACTGTGTACACAACATGCAATGTGTCTAAGTGAAACAGGATATTCAACGTGACAAGTGTTTAATCAAAAATTTATTGGACGCTGAATAAATAGCTTGTGTTTGGAGGGGAAGGGTTACAAAGATAAATGTCAGCTAAAAAGAACAGTAACTTTAGAGGTGGAGCAGTTTATCACGTTTGGATGAAAGATTTCAAAACAAGTTTGCGTTTTCTTTAGAAATCTGTGCACTGTTGAATCATGCACACTAAAAGGAGGAACACGTATTAAGAAAGTAAACAGGGTCAATTTTAAACACAGCACATCATGGCAGATATGCTTGCAGAAAAAAATCTTTTCTGTCTTCAGTGATGGCTAATTCAGTAGGATGTCTTCCTAATCACACACAGCTCTCTCCAGTATCATGTAGCTAAGCACTTTGAAGCCACCATAATGAGCTTGTTTTAAACAAAAAAATAAGTTTAACTTAAACCTAAAATGAGAAAGTAACCTATACACGTACATCTGAAAATGCACAACACCTGCTCTGTTACAATTCTCAATCAGCATAATCTAATATAACCTTTAGAATTACTGAATTCACGTCCATTCCATATTGGTTAATAAAACAACAACTCTTTTTACATCAAGAGACAAGCCACAGTTTAATCAAACAGACTCGGATACATGTTTTATATTTAACACTTTAAAACTAATAAAGATTTGGTCATATTCCCATTGAAATGCAATGAAGTGGAGAAAGCTTCTGAAGGAAACATAAGCTTTGATCCTTAGCTTCTTACAAATCAGCATATCCCTACAGGAAATGTGACTTTGATAATGATCTCTTTCTGTAAACTCTGGGAGCAGTTAGATTTGGTTATAAAGTGACATTATTGTACAATTTCCCATTCCTTACTTCCTAGTGTGGATTTTAGTTTAAGTGTTTATATGTAAGATGGCAGTGATATTACTGGCATAAATATATATGCATTTACAGCTTATCCTAAACTGAATAACCTACAAACATTAATAGAAAACGTCTCAGGTTACGTATGTAACCCTTGTTTCCTGAAGGGAATGAGACGCTGCGTCGGAAAACGCTATGGGAACGCCATCAGCTTTTATGCGCTCTGAAACAGCTGTCGCACAATCAATTACGGGGCGTTACGTCACAGGCGGGGTGACGTCACGACCAGGAAGCTATAAAAGCACGTGCTTTAGTGCACGCCCCCAGCTTCAAATGAATGAAGCGAACGTGGGCAAGGGGTACCGGAAGTATGGGAGGAGACGCAGCGTCTCGTTCCCTTCAGGAAACAAGGGTTACATACGTAACCTGAGACGTTCCCTTTCAGGAACTCGAGCTGCGTCGGAAAACACTATGGGAACGAGATTGCCACCATCCATACTGGAGGTTCCCTGCCCTCTGTGTGGAATTGGACAGATCTGGGGCAAGAGAACAGAAGAGCCGGGAGTGGCTCAGACATCAAGGCCATAGTGCCTTACAAAAGTTAAAGGAGTGGACCATCCCGCAGCGTCTCAGATGTCCTGAATAGGGACACCTGCATAAAAGGCCTTAGAGGTCGCCATACCCCGAGTAGAGTGAGCCTTGGTCCCCAAGGTGGGGGGAGGCCAGAGGACTCATAAGCAATGCAAATAGCATCAGTAATTCAGCGACTGAGTGTCTGCTTGGTTGCGGGGAGACCACGCTTAGGGTGACCAAAACAGACAAAGAGCTGGTCAGATCTTCGCCACAGGGCAGCTCTGTGGACAAATGTGTCCAGTTCTTTGCACTGGGCACATATAGTTGCCCTTTTTTTGGCCGTGCTCCTGAAAGGGAGGAGGGCAGAAGGCCTGCAGTACGACTGGCCGTAGTACAACTGAAGGATTCTTAGAGACATAACCCTGCCTGTTTGCCCATTGCATACAGTAGCGAATTCACCTGAACATCCTCCTTATTGAGTTTTGTTGCAATCTTGAATTGCGCGAAGCGCTGCCTCCACGCTGGCCAACTTGCTGGCTGTGCGAAATCAAAGGATTCGGGTGCATTAAACTTCGACATTTTCCTTTCGTTGTCCTTCACTTAGCAGAGGAGTGCGTGGGGAGCTTTATTTCTGACACCATGTCATGTTAAGTCATTCAAACAACTTACAATGAACTTAAAACAGCTCTGCTTTATTGATCACACAAAGTAGAATTACTCCCAAAGTCCTGCCCGATTGCCCCAGCAACCCTGGACCCCACAATTACAACCAATCATGAACTCCCCTAAACACACATCACCACACTCACCTTCATGTTGTTCCAAAGATGTACACTGATATTTTTCTGTGGAACAAAGAATCTCTACACAACTCTTGCCATCCAGCTGTGTAGCACCAACATCGACATACCAGAAAGCACCATAAAAGTAGTCTATACCACTCGTTGTATACTTGTGGTATATTCCAACAGGTTTTTTGAAAGCCATATGATAGCTCTGTGTCATTGATAACTTTGAGTGTGTGATTACCCAAGTCTAAGCTCTCCTCATTGCTGGTCTGCAGCACCGGTTGGGAGTTTGTAACATCACTTTGTAACATCAAAAACAACAGGTGAAAATTAAAAAAAAAAAAAAATTTCAGAATATATTTTAACGATTTTAACATGATGCTAACAACATTTAGCATGATGCTAGTGTAGTTTAACATGATGTTAACATGTTTTAACATAAAATAGCTTGGCGCTAGCATGACTTAGCATGATAATAACATGATTTAGCATTATACACTTTCCTAATGCAACCAAAAGGAGGCACAATTCAGCGTCTTCTTGTGCCAGTCCCAAGTCTGGATAAATGAAGAGGGTTGTGTCAGCAAGGGCATCCGATGTAAACGTTATGCCAAAAAAAACATGCGAATCACAAACAAAAGTTCCATATCGGATCAGTCGCGGCCCGGGTTAACAACGACCGCCACTGGTGCTGTTGACCTACAGGGCATCACTGGAAATTGGGCTACTGTTGGTCGAAGAAGGAGAGGAGGAAGGCGTGTTCGAAGACAGAGAGAGAGGAGGAAAGGCAAGAGTGTAGGACTGAGAGTAGGGACTTTGAATGTTGGGACTATGACAGGGTAGGCTAGAGAGTTGGTTGATATGATGCAGAGAAGGAAGGTGGATATACTGTGTGTCAAGGAGTCCAGGTAGCAAGGCTAAAAGCTTAGGAGCAGGGTTCAAGCTGTTTAACTATAATGTGGATGGGAAGAGAAATGGAGTAGGAGTTATCCTGAAAGAGGAGCTTGTAAGGAATGTTCTGGAGGTGAAGAGAGTATCAGATAAGCTGATGAGTCCGAAGCTGGAAATTAAAGTTGTGATGTTTAATGTTGTTTGTGGTTATGCCCCACAGGTAGGATGTGAGTTAGAAGAGAAGGAGAAATTCTGGAGTGAGTTAGATGAAGTGATACAGAGCATCCCCAGTAGTGAGAGACTGGTGATTGGTGATTGGCAGATTTTAATGGACATGTTGGTGAAGAGAACAGAGGTGATGAGAATGTGATGGGCAGGTTTGGTCTTCAGGACAGGAACGCAGAAGGACAGATGGTAGTAGACTTTGCAAAAAGGATGGAAATAGCTGTAGTAAATACTTTCTTCCAGAAGAGGCAGGAACATAGTTTAGACACACTATGAGTGGTCAGGAGGTGCTTTTAGATGGCTGGACAACTACAGCTTATGTGATTAGGAAGACAGGTAGGAGGGTACTTGGTGTGGGAAAAAGGAAAGTGGACAAGAAGTCTGGGTGGTGGAATGAGGAAGTTCAGGAGTGTATAGAGAGAAAGAGGTTAGCTGAGAAGAAATGGGACACTGAGAGGACTGAAGAGATTAGGCAGGAGTACAGGGAGATGCAGCGTAAGGTGAAGGTAGAGGTGGCAAAGAGCATATGAGGACTTGTATGCTAGGTTGGACAGTAAGGAGGGATAGGTGGATTTGTACAGGTTGCCGAGGCAGAGAGCTAGAGATGGAAAGGATGTGCAGTAGGTCAGGATGATTAAAGATAGGGATGGAAATGTGTTGACAGGTGCCACAAGTGTGATGGGAAGATGGAAGGAGTACTTTGAAGAGTTGAAAAATGAGAAAAATGAAAGAGAACAAAGTGTAGAAGAGGTGACTGTTGTGAAGCAGGACGTAGCAAAGAGTAAAGTGAGGTGGGCGTTGAAGAGGATGAAGAGTGGAAAGGCAGTTGGTCCTGATGACATATCTGTGGAGGTATGGAAGTGTCTAGGAGAGGTGGCAGTTGAGTTTCTAACTAGTTAATTTAACAAAATCTTGGAGAGTGAGAGGATGCCAGAGGAATGGAGGAGAAGTGTACTAGTTCCGATTTTTAAGAACAAGGGAACTGTGCAGAGCTGTGGCAACTATAGAGGAATGAGCTGATGAGCCATACAATTAAGCTGTGGGAAAGAGTAGTGGAAGCTAGGCTCAGGGCAGAGGTCAGCATTTGTGAGCAGCAATATGGTTTCATGCCTAGAAAGAGTACAACAGATGCAATGTTTGCTTTGAGGATGCTGATGGAGAAGTACAGAGAAGGTCATAGGGAGTTGCATTGTGTCTTCATAGATTTAGAGAAAGCATATGACAGGGTGCCGAGAGAGGAGCTGTGGTATTGTATGAGGAAGTCTGGAGTGGCAGAGAAGTATGTTAGAGTGGTGCAGGACATGTATGGGAACTGTAAGACAATGGTGAGGTGTGCTGTAGGTGTGACAGAGGAGTTCAAGGTGGAGGTGGGTCTGCATCAAGGATTGGCTCTGAGCCCCTTCATGTTTGCTCTGGTGATGGACAGGCTGACGAATGAGGTTAGACATGAATCTCCATGGACTATGATGTTTGCAGACAACATTGTGAGGTGATTTTAGGTGAGGTGAATTTAGAGAGGTGGAGGTATGCTCTGGAAAGCAGAGGAATGAAAGCTAGCCGCAGCAAGACAAAATACATGTGTGTGAATGAGAGGGACCCAGGTGGAATAGTGAGGTTACAGGGAGCAGAGGTAAAGAAGGTGCAGGACTTTCAAGTACTTACGATCAACGGTTCAAAGCAATGGAGAGTGTGGAAAAGAGGTGAAAAGGGGTGTGCAAGCAGGTTGGAACGGGTGGAGAAAAGTGTCAGGTGTGATGTGTGATAAAAGAGTGTCAGCGATAATGAAAGGAAAGGTGTTCAAGACGGTGGTGAGACCAGCGATGCTGTACGACTTAGAGACAGTGGCACTTTTGGAGATAAAGTCAGAGAGGCCAGATTGAGGTGGTTTGGACATGTTCAGAGGAGAGATTGTGAATATATAGGTAGAAGGACGCTGAGGTTGGAACTGCCAGGCAGGAAGTCTAAAGGAAGACAAAAGAAGAGATTTATGGATGTAGTGAGAGAGGACATGAAGTTAGTTGGTGTGAGAGAAGAGAGGAGGAAGATGCAGAGGATAGGGTTAGATGGAGGCAGATAATTTGCTGTGGTGACCCCTGAAAGGGAACAGCCAAAAGGAAAAGAAGAAGCATGATACACTTTCCTAAAATATGTCTTATTTATGGTGTGTTATGAGTTGGATGAGAATAAGATACATACCGAAGCCTTAATGCAGGTGTGGGTTTGAGATAGCAGACATAAAATTGCATTAAATACTAATGCATGCTACTGTTAGTGTCAATGAAATCACATTGAAGGGCATACTCTATTTTTTTTTACTAAAGCTACATCACTAAAGAGATTAGTGTAGAGCTCAATGCTGTATTTACTGCCTACTGTTTTTAAATGTGAAGTGAAAGTGACATGTTTTTGTCAGTTATGGTTACCCATAACCGAAATGTGACCTCTGCATTTAACCCATCCTTCATGAGGAGTGAACACACACACACACACACACACACGCACACGCACGCACACGCACGCGCACGCACGCGCACGCACGCACGCACGCGCACGCGCACGCACACGCGCACGCACACGCGCACGCACACGCGCACGCACACGCACACGCGCACGCACACGCGCACGCACACGCGCACGCACACGCAAGCGGGGGTTAGATGCCTTGCTCAAGGGCACTTCAGTTCCGACCTGCCGGCACTGGAATCGAACCAGCAACCTACTGATTACAAGCCTAACTCCTTAACCAGTAGACCACAACTGCCCCACTGTAACCAGACCATGCCCGTAGACAAAAATACACATATGATATGTGTAAATAAACTAATTTAAGATAAAATGGCTATGTTGCTTGTGTATTTTATTGAGTTGGGGCCAGTTATCTCAGTGGAAAAAAGGCAGATATTTTGCATTTTTATACAACTATGTGTACAAATGTTTCAACATTTGTCCTGAACAAATATCTTATGAAATAATGACTTAGTGTTTTGGTTTATTTATCAAACTGGAAATGGAAAGTTGAATAGGAAGCAAAGCCACTATGTACTTTTTAAGGAATGTACACAAGTACAGAAGATGTTGTACTGTGGACATTACACATACTGCATACTGTAACAAAGGTGTAGCAGGTGGATGTCTGGGGGTTCCTGGGTTGCTAGGAGGTTCCAGGTGGTTGTTACTTTCTGCCCCGAATCCAAATCATAAGCAAAAACAACAGTGAGACTTGCGTTAGCTAGTGGCAATAAAATACTATTATTCTAAATAGTTAAGATTGTCCAAAACCTGCCTATTTTTCTTCCTAGTTCCTCAACTGTCTTAGGAATCTTGCCTGTGCCCTCTCTGGCAATCTCTTGGTTTTCAGGCTAATCTGAATGAAAAATGAAATTCCCTTTTTCAGTGAGGAATGCCTGTCTCTCAGCATATAAGTTTTCAACATTTTAAAGTGAAACCTCTCACTTTTGCCTCGAAGCAAAATACGTATGAAGTGAACTGCACTGTGAAGCCATGTTTTATTTGACAAGTGTTGATAAATCCAAAGGAAGCGCTGTTCTGTTTCCCAGGGCCAGAAGCTTTTATGAAAGTGGCATCATGCTGGGTTAATCTTAGCAGTAAACACAGTCCTGACCAACTCTGCAACTTTCTTTAAAACACAATGAAGCAGGCAGGTACCAAAACCATATAATGAAATAATACAGTTTCACAAAACTATACAAAACAAATGTTGCACATTAATCTGTGTGGCGTATTCATGTTTTTACATAAAAGCTAATGACTTATTTACAGGATGTGATGCAAAGCACAAACAAAACATTATGCCAGCCACTGGCAATGACACATAGCATGTGAGATCATCCATATAAATATGACTTTTTGATTTCATAGCATCCAGAGCTGGAGTGGAGCTAGAGTAAATTGTGTTCTTGTTGTTTGTTTAGGTTCCCCATTAGGGCCTCATGCTAAGCTTGAGCCCAGCATCTCTAGCTAATTCCTCTTCCCCTTTTTCAATTACAGAGAGAATATTGCAGCCTACTAAAGGCACCTAAATACTGTGACACTGTGGAACATTTAGAAAAAAATTTTGTTGCCAGATATAGTGTGTAACAGCATACACTGTTACACACTAAATGAAAGTGACATGTAATGTGACCTCTGCATTTAACCCATCCTTCGTAAGGAGTGAACACACACTGCAAGTTAGGAGTGAACACACACACACACCCCCGGAGCAGTGGGCAGCTATCACTGCAGCGCCCGGAGAGCAAGTGCCTTGCTCAAGGGCACTTCAATTGCTACCTGCCAGCGCTGGAATCGAACCAGCAACCTACTGATTACAAGCCCGACTCCTTAACCAGTAGACCACAAATGCCCCAGTTTCATAGGTGTCATCAGAGACAACTTCATACTATATCATACTCTGGTATAGTTTCATACTCATACGTTGCCTCATACGGCAACAATATCCTTGGCCTACAATGTAAGTAAATGATAATTTATACTACCAAAGTTTTAAGAAAGCACCAGAAATATATTTCATATGACTATATTCCAAGTTTAGAAGACTTTAAATAACACAGCATATGTTTCTCCGCTTGTTTCTTTTTTTGATTAGCTGCCATTTTTTAACTTGAATGTGTAAGACTTTCTGCCATTCACATTCAAGTTATTTTGGGCTGTATAAATACCATATTATTTTATTGTATTATGTATAAACACACTGATTTGTATTGGAACAAGTTTTAATTTACTGCACTTTGTTATCCTTTATATAACGATTGATAGTGTATACTATAGTTATACAACTAATACATCTGAAGTCTTAATAGTTGACTTTTGCATTGCAAAATAAGGTGGTTGTCTCATGAAAAAAATTTAATAATTAACAATAACTTAACATTTTATTCTAGTTTCTTAACAATACTTCAGATATTGATAATTGCAGGTTTTATACAAGTATACTCATTAGTGACAGTAACCTGTAGTTATTATCTTTCCCTGATAACTGCTTTATACTTGCTCATTACTAACCACCACAGATAATTACAATGAGACCAATCAGACTATTCAAATTGCATGTTGAATAAACTGGTTGTTTAATCAAATGCAAGCGGAGCAGATACAAAACAAGTTCAACATTTATTCATCAGTTTTCTGGATGTTTTGTTAACAGACATAGTCATTATGAATCTCTGCCATTTGTTAAACTGTTTGTTAAAAATTTCCTAATTTTTCTTCATTTGTCCCACAAAAAGAAACTGCATACAGGTTTGCTATAGCATGAGGGTGAGAAAAATAATGACAACATTCACTTTCTTGGGTTAACTATACCTTTGGCAAGATCAGTAGTAGACCATAAAGAGAAACTGACATAGTTTAACAGGGCCCCTTACGATAACGTTGACAAAGCAGTGGGTTCTCAGTGCATGTTTGCATTTTGCATTCTAACACACATGCTTTCTAAAAGCAGAACTTATGCACTCAAAAATAATACGAGCAGTGGCGGCTGGTGCTAAAAAATTTGGGGGGGGCGCAAACAACTGAGAAAACAATACATAAATAAATAAGACTGTTAAGCCCCGAGTGTAGGCGCGACCGCGATCACTTGACTGCTGCTGAATTTGCAAGTACGGTCGACCTGGTCCAAAATCCTTGATCCGAACGCCTCGTGAACGGGTATCTTTGTAAAGATGAAAACGAATTTTATTTCATCTCGAGATTGCGCTTGTTCCGCATTCAACAGTACCTGTCAATCAACTGACGCGCAGCTGTGAGCTCGTTCAGAGCGCAGTTAAAAACGGTCCAATCACACGAGGCCAAACATATATAAACAACATTGATTCGCTCTAACAACAAAAGGGGAGGGTTCAATTTAAAATAAGCCAATTAGAGCTTAGCCTCAGATCACATGCTTTTCAGAAGTTTGTGTACCTACATAGACACTCATTAGTCCGGCGCCCCGCAAACACGCGTGAAAGAAATATAGTTTAGATTTTTTTATTTTCAATAAATGGTAATATGACTAACTGTAGAATACTATGATTAAATGATTTTATTTCGTTAATATTTGCGATATATATTTAACTTATTGTTTACATGTTAAAGAAGGCTAACTTCAGGGGGGGGCGGCGCCCAGCGCCCCCTATTGACCGGCCGCCACTGAATACGAGTGCACTCTCCCCTACACAGTATATGTACTCATAGTGATTCATACAAACTGCTGTACAAACAATAGCTTTAACCTAGAAAAATCAGCATTTTAATGTTTTGAATATGTATTTAGTGCTTTGGCACGTTTGCTTTATTTACATACGTTTTCTTTGTTTGGCAGGTTTGTGAGCTTACGCATACAAATAAAAAAGAAACCCAATCTGAATTTGTTTGACAGACAGTTGGGACTTGTGGCATATTGGCAGACGAGCTGGACAAAATCCAGAGACCTAGAAGCTACACAGAAAGAGCGAGAGAGAAATGGCTGGTGTGTGTGGTGCTTTAGAGACACAGAGATAGGAGCCCGAGGCAGGCTGCCCTGTCTTTGTTTACAACAAAAAGCCATTGTTTGATGTGGCTGCAGAGCCCCTGCTTCAAACCAGGCTTCCTCTCCCACAGGATGTGCTGTGGGTGAGATGCCAGACAGAAAACAGGGACTGGAAAACTTATGAACACCAATGAAGGGTTCGGGATGTTGAAAGCTCTGTGCTCACTATGCGTTACCTGTTTTTGTCGCCTGACTGCTGAAACAAAAGTTTGATTGTTATCTGGCCAAATCTTCCAGTCATGTTTTTACGTTGTCCTTACTTAGATGGTAACCAACAGAATTGGTATGATTTGCTGAACCTTATTATGTAACTTTCTCACAAGTCGAGCCCCGCAGTGGTACATGTTAAGGCTGAGGGGCAAAAAGGAAGTCAAAGGCTTCGAAGCCAAAGGCATAAATACATGCCTAAGAAAGACACTCTGCATTTCCGCTAAGCAGCAAAGATGAATTACCTCAAGCACTTTTGTAAATCCCTATACCCCAAAGTTTTAGTTTTCAGAAAGGGAAATTCATCACTGGTGTAGCTTTCATATTGCAAACTTTTGAAAGCAATCAACTCCACTGTCCCTTTACACTTTCTTTCCTGCTTGCTTTTGAAGCCAGCTGTCTTCTGCCAAGTTCTTTCAGGATATGAAAGCATTTGATTTTTTTTATTTAATGAAGCACTTTGCCTTTAGTCCCTGTTTGTCTTGATGTTCCCTATTTCACATGATTAGCAAAGTGAAATTAAAACTGGGCTGAAACCAGTGTGTTTTTGGAGTATTTTCTGAAAACACAACAGAACAAAATACCTCTACTTCTGTCAAAGTGATAATGAAGATGCTGAAAGATATGTTTTAAAATTAAATTAAATTTAAAATTAAATTAAAATTAGCAAAAAGAGGTTAAGCTGCATGCTAATGTGCCATTGCAGTTTAAATAATCTCTGTGGCACCATTATAAGGAATTTCATCTACAGCACCAGTTTACAAAACCTCTTCCTATCAAAATGAAGTGAATAATTACATAAATATAGTA
The DNA here is from genome assembly GCA_036877625.1 of Ambastaia sidthimunki. Classification (NCBI taxonomy): domain Eukaryota; kingdom Metazoa; phylum Chordata; class Actinopteri; order Cypriniformes; family Botiidae; genus Ambastaia; species Ambastaia sidthimunki. Next base: position 2,873 of record JAZGTK010006973.1, on the reverse strand, counting down.
ATTTGGATAAAGGCTACATTCACCTGTTTTTAAGGGTTTTTCTAACATTAGTCAAAATGTTTGTGACAGAACTTTCACAACCGTTTTTTTTTTTGTGGTTAGCAAACTGGATAATTAACTGAATAAGTATTTTGAATGAAATGATAAACAAACTTTCCATGGACAAAATGATAAAAGTCAAAGTAAAAACCAGCTGGCATAAATAAAAAAATAAAAAATGTATTTTTACTGCAGGCAAACTGCAGGCAAATCTTGGTTTGTTTGTGAAACTATATTTTCCATAGTGTGTAACATATTGCGGGGCTATACATGATTGGAGAAAAAGCTCAGGCTAAGAAATGTTCAAGAAAATATGAATAAAATTGAAAAGGAAATGAAAGACAATTAAAGCCCTGTTTAATTTTTCCATGAATATAATTTTTTGTTCTTCAGAGCCAGCAGTTCTGCTTGAAATTCCACAGATTTTCATCAGCATTCCATGGCCTGCTTATTAGCATCAGCTGCACAGCCACAAAGCTGTAACTATAGCCAGTATGCAGGGATAATCTCTGCCTTTGAGAAAGTCTGGGATAAGAAGCTAGATTTGGGGGCCTGGGTGAAAATGTGGTTGAAAGCCTAGCTTAACCCCTCCCCAGACCCTCATGTGCCCTCTGGTGTTGTGCTCCCATGTGCTACTGACCGTTTAACTCAAACTACCGTTTAACTCAAACTTCTCTCGTTCTGCAGCCAATTGTGTGTGGTTTGCAAAGGCAGCTAGGAATTCTATCTTTGCATATTTTACCTTTATCTTACACAGAGATTGAGCAGAGCACAGAAACAATGAAACCGACACAGCAAACAGGCAGATGGAGGTTTTGTATTTTGTTCACAGAAATATCAGCCAAATCCCTGGGTTGCCCCTTGGTTGGGCAACTGGCAGGAGTAAAATAAAAAATACACACGTTTGAAGGAACAGGTTTGTTGATGTCTGTGTAATGAGAGCAGGCAGATAATTATTGATTTAAAAACATTTGGGTCTGATTTTGTGACAAATATTTTTGGCTACAAACAGAAATGGTGACAGAAGCATAATGTTACTAATTACAGCTATAACATCACACTGCTGTGACAAGGCAGGGAACAAATATAGAATTTAGCTAGGGGTCTAGGGGTTAGTAAGTATGTTAATAGGAAAATTGAATAAGATCATCATAGTCCCATTGATCTGTCTCTGGTCGTCCCACCCGTCTCCCCACCATCCAGCCCTGACAAAGTCCGGAGCCATTTGAGCCCTGCAGCACTCCATACTGATCTTGTGATCGATACAACACCTTTTCACTCAGCAACAACCTGGAATCGGTCAGATAAATTTAATTTAAACCATGTCAGTGCAGTTCCATTTATGTCATCATAATTTTCAAGCCTATTTGCTAGAATGCTGTGATTAATAGTGTCAAAGGCTGCACTAAGGTCGAGTTGCACTAGAAGAGAGATGCAGCCACGATCAGCAGTCAAGAGCAAGTCATTTGTCACTCTGATGGGGGCAGTCTCTATACTATGATATGGTCTGAATTCTGACTGGAAATTCTCACAGAAGACATGAACTTTTTAAGTATTTTTGAAATAAAAGGTAAATTTGAGATGGGTCTTTACTAGTTGCCTGAGATCAATTGTGTTTTTTTAATAAGAGGTCTTGTAACAGCCTGCTTGTAAGGCCTAGGGACAAACCCCAACACCAGTGATGAATTAATAATACTGTGTAGAGGTTCTATAATTTCAGGAAGAATTTCTTTCAATAGGCTGGTAGGTATAGGATCTAGCATACATGTTGTTGTTTTAAATGATTTAATTATTTTGGACTGTTCAGATCTGAAGCTTCTTAAGACCTTTGTGTTATTTGAAATACTCTCCTTCCATGCTATATGAAATATCTCTAGTTTCCTTTTTGTCTGTCACTCAATGTTGTGTCAATGACGAAACTAGGGGTTCATTCTTGGGAGCCCAATCACCTTCAATCTTTTATATAAAAGGCCAATGAAGATTGGTGAGTGGAATTTGCATGCCATTCTCTGCCTCCGATATTCAGGTATATAAGCAGGCTGACCTGCAACACTCACTCAGATTTTGTTCTTCTGAGTCATGAATGTGCAGTCCTGATGCCTCATTTCCTTACAAAAAAACAAAGATTTTTCTCTCGTTAACCTGCTTTGTAACACGATGCAATCAGTTTGCCTCGTCTCCTCTTCAACTAAATTTCCCCTGGGCACTGCAGATCAGTCACAGAGCCTAAAAGAGCTTATTTCCTCTGCTCCCACAGTGGTGCAACATCTTTTTAATGATGGCATTTCGACCCTGTGGTTTTGGATGAGGCTGATAGATTGCTCCTTGGACAGTCACGATTGGTGCCTTGAGTATCTTGGACTCAAGCATGCTCAGGCACCTTTTGTGGGTGGTACATATTCTCATTGTGGTGGCATGACCATTAGAATGTTGCGGTCGCAGCTCGCTGCTTCACTGAGAAGCGGGCAGCTTTATGATTGGTATCTGGGGTTGGGGGGTCACAGGATATTTACCTGTGATCCAGGGCAGACATGTTTTGGTCTGGATGGACAATATCAACCTATATCAGCCTACACTCACCTAAAGGATTATTAGGAACACCATACTAATACGGTGTTTGACCCCCTTTCGCCTTCAGAACTGCCTTAATTCTACGTGGCATTGATTCAACAAGGTGCTGAAAGCATTCTTTAGAAATGTTGGCCCATATTGATAGGATAGCATCTTGCAATTGATGGAGATTTGTGGGATGCACATCCAGGGCACGAAGCTCCCGTTCCACCACATCCCAAAGATGCTCTATTGGGTTGAGATCTGGTGACTGTGGGGGCCAT
>JAZGTK010006972.1:0-19993 GCA_036877625.1 Ambastaia sidthimunki | reverse complement strand
AATCTGCATTCTGAACTTTAAAATCTGCATTCTGAACTTTAAAATCTGCATTCTGAACTTTAAAATCTGCATTCTGAACTTTAAAATCTGCATTCTGAACTTTGAATATGCATTCTGAACTTTGAATCTGCATTTCTGAATCTGCCACAGGTTGAATACAAGGACTTCCCAAAGAACAACAAGAATGAGTTTGTGTCTCTGATAAACTGCTCCTCTCAGCCTCCTCTAATCAGCCATGGCATCGGTAAAGATGTGGAGTCCTGTCATGACATGGTAAGCGTTATTCGAATGTTTATGTTTCTTACTCTCACAAATAAACCCCAGTTTGTTTTAAGAGATGAGTCTCAATTCTAACAACCCTTTTAAAAACAGTACATTGGCAATACCAGGGTATAATGCTACTTTTAAATCATAATACCATGGTACTTTGAAATATGTACTGTATAATCTGGTACTAAATGATAACAATAGTCATGTATCGTGTTATTTATATGATAAAGATTAACATACTGTCATGTACCAAATAACATGATTTGGCATTGTACATGTTAAAAAAATGACAATAATACATATTTTTAAACTGCAAAGTTTTTCTTTTTGGACAGGCTGCTCTGAACATCCTAAAGCTTCTGTCAGAACTGGATCAGCAGTCCAGTGAGCGCACAGCTAATGGACCGATGTCAGGGTCAGTATCATATGTCGAAAGGAGAGGTTCACAGCCATGTTAATGCCAATTCATGCTGACTTTTAATCATAATTTATATAGGCTAATGATTAAAACTGTTACAAATAATATTCAAGAATCACTGAATTTGTTTCACCCTCCGCAGGTGCAGCAAACAGAACATAGAACACGACCCGTTACTGAAACCGGCTAACTCAAACGCCATCGGAACGACTCTGGACAGCACAGTCTAAAATGCACTCATCTGATTGGTTGTTTTTTTCTGTGAAACACTAGAGAAAAATCAGAAGCAGAGTTTCAATTGACTGCTCACAAAAGCCTTGGATTTAAACCAAGTTAATGTATTCAAATATTCTGAATTTGCAGTTAAACAGGGTTTAGATTTGACTTTGTTGTTTAAGTGCAGATGAGTTTCTTTGAAACACTGAAACTTTGAAAAGGTTTTTCATCATATCCAGTAAAGTGGTGGTTTTGTTTTCGTTGTTGAATGGTTAAATGATACTCGTGACATTTGACTTGAGTAGACTGACGTCTTTGTTCTAAGAAGTCATGTTTTCAGTGTCACTTTTTTTTTTCTTATTTTTATTATTATTTTTAATGTTATATTATGGGAACCCAGTGAGTTGGGTTGTTGTTAGCACTGTTGTGAAGTATAAACCCCATTGAAGGATATGATGAAGATATCAAACACGTGTCTGCTGTGCTCTGCTTTTTAAGTTACAGTGACGACCAGAACACAAAACGAAAAGATTCGTAACTTCGTTGTTGTGTGTGTGTGTGTGTGGTGTGTGTGTGTGTTTGTTTGTGTGTGTGTGTGTGTTTGTTTGTGTGTGTGTGTGTGTGTGTTTGTTTGTGTGTGTGTGTGTGTGTGTGTGTTTCAAGCACGATAACCTTCAGTCATGTCAGTTTAACTAATGTATCTCTTCTCAGTGTTGACCCCACCCACTCTGACTGTTGCTTTCTTTTCCTCATGAAACAGGAGTAAAACAATGTGACACTCAAAAAACAACATCTTGTCTGTTTTTGTGGGGGGGACATCAAACCTTAACATCAAAAACATCAACTTTATTTAAATATGGATGTTTGAACTAGTACGACACATTTCAATTCTTCGTTCAAGTTTAAATGAGAATCTATTCTCAAAACAAACTAAGTGCAAAAAAAACAATTGACCTCAACACATGATTTTAGTAAATGTCACTGTAGCACACAGTACAGGGGCTTCAATGGAGTTCAACTTTCTTCCTGTAGAGGGAGTAATGATCTTAATCTGATTTAAAGGCAGGGTAGGTGATCTTTCCAGAAGCATTTTTGTTACGCTATATTTAGTGATCTAAATATATATCTTCTGTAGAAAGTCCAAGACCATAAACTGTTTGTCCAATCATTACATTTGTCCAACATTTAACAAAATGCACTATATTTTCAAAAAAAGATTAAAAAAAGGTATTTTAAAGCTTTAAAGCTTTTTATTTTAAAATAGAAAAGCTATTTTAAAATATATATTAAAACATTGTTAAAACCATTTATTATACCATATTTGTTTTTTGTGAAAGGTCCATGATTTTTGGTGTTTATACAAATGCACTAACATACTGATATGTAATTACCAGGAAACTGACAGCAAAGTAAAATAAAATAAAGTTGCAAAACTTTTGCTTTTCTACTGCAATCTCTGTTTGGGACATAACATTGAAGGGTACTTGCAGTTATTTTCTTAATGTGGATGACAAGTTTAAATTCTAAACATCTGCTCATCTTCAGAAGCTGGACTTACAAAGAACCTGGCAATATAGTAGCCAGATTTTCTTTCTGTTTACAGATTAACGTTTTCTGCAAAATCAGATCCAACAGTTCAAATTAAAATTACTATGATAAGTTTACTGTTGGGAATCAGGGTAAGGTCAGGAGACCATTTCTCATATGCTTGCTCAATAACTGATTATTTCTTTTATAACCAGTATAAACTTTTATAACCAATTTACCGATTGCAGCTTTAAAACAGTAAAAAGTATTCACAGACGTTACTGTTATTTGGTGAATTGCTATTTTTCTATTACTCTTTATTTTTCTGATGCTATTTTTATACTTTTGAGATATTATTGTTCTATAATTTGTGACACTTTATACAGTTAGCAGATGTTTAAAACCCAAAGGAATACAAAAAAACTTTTGATGCCTTATGCAGATAGTTTAATAATTTGTCTGGGAATGTTTGTGAGCAAGCACAAGACTGCAGTTATTTATGACTCTACATTAAACACAACAATGTGAGACAAATAAAAGCAGAATTTTAATGTATGCGCTTATGCATGTATGAGCTTTTGTTGGCGACATCAAAGAAAAATCAGCACGTCAGTGTGTGTATGAACCAGCAGTGAACATAACAATAGTGCCTATGGTATTTTTTCTGCATGAATAGCGTCCAGCTATAGGAGTGAATGTAATCCTGGCTTTCACAAGTTTCAGCATCAATGGACAGCAGTGCTCAGTAAAGGAAACAGAAGTGGCTCCACTACAGCAGAAACAAAACCCTGATGAATCACAGAGCCTGACGGACAACTGTACATGCAAAGCGTTAGAATATACCTCCATATGATTCAGTGCACACTATTATAGACTATTATAGATATATCGATTTTGTGGGCTGAGAAGCTTGATGAGTTATGACGTTCAAATTTAAAGACCAGATGTCTTTAATGAAATAAAAGATGGAAAAAAGGAAGGAGGCAAAGAGAGAGAGAGGGGGAGAGAGAGTTATGTAATGTTCTGTAAAACAGGTCCATTCGACTGAATGCAATTATTGCATGAACGTTTCATGGTCCCGCACCTTCCACCGAAACTAAATATATCTATAAAATATATCTAATACGTTTTTGCTGTTAGGATGTGAGGAGACTTTCAACCAGCATCATTAAAATGTTTCTGCCTTTAATGAAAATGAATCAAAGAAAAGACAGAAAGAAACGAGCCATATGAAACAGGCCCGGCAAACGTCACGGTCCAGTTCAGAAGTGTAGCAACATTAGGAGCATATAGAAGTGAATTACATGCATGAGTTGCTCGGATGACTGAAGCCTCATATCGCGACTGGCCATTATCATGTCAGCGTGTGTCTCCAGTCTCTCCCGGGTGCTTCTCTGTCTCGCGCTGCTGGTAACGCTGGTGTCCCAGAGCAACGGAGGCTGCCGGGATGCAGGACTGTGTTGCATCGGTCAAAACCGCTCATGTATTGCTGAAGGCTGGAGAGAAGATCGCTCGTATGGGGAATGTTACTGCGATCAGGCCTGCAAGACCATGTTGGATTGTTGTCATGACTACGACCTTGCCTGTCCAGGTCTCTTGCATATCATATTTTTCTGCTTGCATTAATTAAAATGCAAAAAAAGGTTAAGATGCATTTTCACAGCATTTGGACCAGAACTGCAGTATTAGTTTTTCACTTTTTTGCATTTTCGCTTAAGGAGCTCTTTGGTGTGACGAATGAATTTTTAAAAAGTATAAATATTTCATGTGGTCTTTCAATTAATGTGATGTCATAAAAGCTGCATGCATAATCCCAGCTAACAGGGAACGTTCTCAGAATGTTGGCTAACGTTCTCTCAAGGTTATTAAAACCTTCTCGCAGTAAGAATAGTAGAACTTTTAATGTTATATATTTTATCAAAAACATTATTACATATTTTTATTACATATACATTATTTAACATTGTTACATACACGTTGTTAGTAGGACCTTTTTTTAAGTTTAAATGTAAAAAACTTTGAATAACGTTCCTATAACCAAGCAATAATGGAAACGTTGGGAAAACATTCCTACAACATAAAACTGTTAACTGGGATCCTGCTTTCAGCAGTTTTTGGATTACATTTAGTATGCCACACTGCATACTACAACACAGTCAGATCTTAACATTATGTGTGTGTGTGTGTGTGTGTGTGTGTGTGTGTGTGTGTGTGTGTGTGTGTGTGTGTCTGTGTGTGTGTGTGTGTGTGTGTGTGTGTTGTAGCTGTTCGCTGTGTGGTAAGTGAATGGAGCGTATGGTCTGGCTGTATGGAGTCCTGTACACCCGCTGTGCGCACCAGACTGAGGCGGGTGATCCAGGAAGCGCAGAACGGTGGAGAAGCCTGTCCGTCTCTACAGCAGACCGCAGGCTGTGCCGAGTACCGCAACCAGCACGACCCCTGCCTGCAAGCGCTGGGTGAGCCCTAACATACCGTGATTCCTTATGCATTATCCCAGCCAACAGGGAACAGTCTCAGAACATTGGCTGAAGTTCTCCCAAAGTTATCAAAAACGTTATGTAGTTAAAAATGTAGTTAGTTAAACTTACTACAAAAATGTAGTTAGTGGAACGTTTAAAAAATGTTACAGATGTTACACTTCATTTAGTGATGTAGCTGTTAGGATGTAAAGAGACAAGGATAACAAAAAATGTCTTTAACCCAAAGTCTGAGCAAAAGTAATGGAGAGGCTTGGTTTAGCATGCGGCATCACTAATATCTTTATGATCTTACCAGGTCTTACAATCCGATAGAGACATAAATGTATTTAAAAGAATATGTAGTGTTATGTAGCCATTCAAATTTGTATTGATTTGTTAACCTTGGACAGACTCCACAACATACATCTCATTTAAAATAACATTTATCTTATATAACCACATTCTCACACTGTAACCAAATAATTGTAATCATCTCTTTGTAATGCTCTAAAACTAAAACTATACTGTCAAATACTCTCATTTAACAACTGCTATGTGCTTTTAATATGACTGTGACCTTCTTATAAGATTACAGGTGAGGTACAGGAGCACATAAAGTATGCATTAAAAGCTCTTATATAACCTTTGACCTACTTCTCTCATCTTCCGTTTTTTTTCCGGTTATAGTCCCAGCTCTCATCACCACCAGTGGCTATGGAAATGCCCGGAAAAAGAGAGAGATTTCAGACACCAGCAATATCACGGGGTAAAATCTCACAGTCCACCACTAACAAAAAAGGGCCAGAAAGTATCATGGTATTTTTTGATCATTTACTATAATCGTACCGTGGTATTCTAACAACATAGTAGTCACTTAATATCATAGTATATATTATTTAAATAATCAAAGTATCATGGTACCATTACAACATTATATTGTAAAGAACAAGCAGTTTTGTACAATTAAGTCTGACTCAACTTTTATTAATTTAAATCATGTTTAATGTTGTACTAGTTGCATGTGTTTTCATGGTGTATCTCTGTGTATCAGGTACTGTGTGGAGTTTGAGCTCACCTCTCTGACAGTGGGCTGTCAGCGCAGCTTCACTCCACACACTGGCTGGATGAGGTACCTGAAGGAGGGCCATCAGGTGTGTGTGGAGTGTCAGCCCCCCGCGCTGACACACGGCCAGCGCTACTGCAGAGGGGATGGGGAAAACTCCGGCCAGGAACAGTAAGTGCAGAGGGAATGTTTATGAGAACGTTCCTTGTTCAGTACAGCCCAGTCCAGAGCAACAAGATTTGTAACATGATGTTACAAATGTAGACTCGTTGTCCCTCAGTTTGTAAAAACAAGCATTAAATTATCTGTACATAAATTTACTTGCTATGATGGTCGGCGGGGCAAGGCATTTCAATAAATGTTATTATGATGTTGATATCAACGTTTTCATAGCACCCACCCACAGGAAATATCACTAACTAGAAGTTCTGTGTTAATAATTAGTCCAATGGAAAAATGAATATTGCTTTTCCAAATACATGCATCTTTTTTTCAAACCCACGGAAATGCTTTGCACAGTAGATTTGTATTACAGTATTTATCAAGCAAATAATTTATTCATTAAAACCCTGTTTAGTATTTGATGTGTAAAACTTTAATACTTTTTAATACGCAAACGTGTGACGTTTATACGTCATGACGTACGTTTGTGTGCTCGCGCTGAGGAAATTAAACGTACGCAAGACGCACGTGGTTTCCTACGTTGCGTCATCAACACAACTAAGTTAAAGATTGGATTTAACTTTACTAAGACGAGGTCAGTAAGCGATTTTATTACATAGTTTGTATGTTAACATGTGCAATGTTTATGTTTTGTGGCTGTATTTTTGGGACAGTACGTATTTTTATTTTCTTTTGCACGTAAGTTTGCGTCTAACTGTAATTGCTGTTATGTCAAAATATTATAACGTGTTAAACAAATATATAACAAATATGAAAGAAAATAACACATTTTGAAAATAAGATAAAAACTTGTATAAGATCAGTCATGCAAATAATATGGATAAATAATATCTTATAAAGTCTGTTATCCGTGACATGCCATGACAGACTAATAAATAACACTGTTAGTTATAGGCGATGGTTGCACCGGGTTACTTTTGCCACAGGAGGGAACCATGAGACATAATTATGCAAGTTATTGTTGTTCATTTTAAAACCTCATGTACTAGTTTAAGACTGTCCTAATATGCTTGGGGTCCCATTTGAAACACTCCAGAGCCCTGTAATGTTTTTAATAAAGAGAGAGAGAGGTTGCCTGTTTAATCTTGGCTAAGTTTAAAAGCTATTGGGGTTTGAATACTGTTGTCAGTCGTATTTGTAATTGTATTTCATAATGGTTACAAAATGATGTTGTATATCAACCATTATTTGCAAATGCAAAATTAACATGTTGTGAAAGTGCTGTTTAAAGTCTGTCTGTCTGTCTGTCTGTCTGTCTCTATCTATCTATCTATCTATCTATCTATCTATCTATCTATCTATCTATCTATCTATCTATCTATCTATCTATCTGTCTATCTATCTATCTAGTACAATCCCTGCTAACAATTTTAGGTTATAAGAACGTTCTTCTAACATTTCCATAAAGTAACAAAAAAGTTAAAATGTTATTTTGAAAGTTCTAGGAATGTTTTTTAAATGATGTATTAATGTCATGGCTTGGATATAGAAACATTCAAATATTTGTTAATTCTGTAAAGCATTTAACTACCTTCTAAAGAATAATATTGATAATATATTGATATATACCAGTTCTACTAACGTTACTGTGTGTAAAAACGTTTGTGTTTGCTGGGATACTCAGATGTACAAAGTACTCTGTCTGTCTTCTTCTATATCTCTCTCCATCACTCTTTCAATCTCACGATCACATTTTCTCTCTCTTGCTCTTAGGACTGTATCTCTGCACTGGCAGGCCGTGGGGAATTCTCAGTGCAGAGGGGTATGGCGACGTATCCGGCGTCGAGACTCATGTTTTTGCCCTACTATACACAGTTTTCTCTTCATCTAACACACACTTTAGTCTGATTCAACCAGGTCAAGTCATAGTAGCACCGGCAGATATGTTTTTAAAATGGTCTCCTTACCCACCCCAATTCGCAAAAGTTTATAATTTATAATTTGAGCTGTCGGGTTCAATTTCCTGTGAATGTCAGTTTGGCTTCATCTGACTTTAGCGTAAGGAATGAAAGGTACGTAAAGTAGCCTGCAATATTGTGTTTTAAACAGAAATGGCTGCAGAGAGGGGAGCAGGTTTGATGTTGGTTAGCTTAAATGTTGTCATCAGTGACGCCTCACTAATGCTAATATTGCTGTGCTTGTTCAGATTTTGCAGTAATGATGAATTTTAGCAGCTGTGGGAGGAAAATTACTGCTTTAAACAGCAGACCAGAGTGGACCTAGACAACATTTGGACTGTTAAACTACACTTAAACATGCACAAATTATATTTTATTAGCCTTTTTGCAATTACAAAGCGGTCCCAAGGTTATTTATAGTGGATGTATGAAATCAGTTCTAATCGAGATCGTGTTGGTGAAATGTGGCTTTTTGTGAAATATTTTGCCTAAAACACAATTTTATTTTTCTGTCATTTAATGAAGGATGTTTTTTAAGTCAGTTTTGGGTAGATTTATACTGTTAAAATGTAGATGACACATGAATAATTAATCCCAGGTAAAATTAGTAATCTGTATCATTTATTTGATTTCCAGCCAGACGGGTGGGAGGGACAATCTCTTATCATACTGCAAAGAAATCAATTATTTTCAGGACATTTTGACACATTTTTGGCTCTTTTCCTATACAAGACAAGAATTTACCGTTTTGTCACATACAGAACAAGTTACAGCTTCAGAGGTACGACATGCATTAAACAACATAACACACATACAGAAACGACAGCATAGAAAGTCAACAGGTAGAAAGTTTACAAAACAAACAGCCTTTAGACCTACAAACAACATTGTAGAAGATTTAGTGGGAGGGAGGGATTGTAAACAGTGCTCTCTGTTTTTTTTAATTCCCTGGAAACTATATGGATGTTCATGTTAGTTTCTTTTCATCATGAAATACTTCCTAAATGCCATTTCTCTAGATACCACTGTATTGTACAATTTCATAAGAAAAAACAACAGAAGTACAATAAATGAAAAAAGTCACCTAATTGTGCTTTCCATTTCTAAACATGACGCAAAACAAAGCCTTTTATTTGTAATAAATGATCAGAATTGAACTAAAGTCAAAGCTTTCATTATCTAATACATGCCATTGTAAACCGAAACAGAAAAAATTAGAATCGTCAATTTATTTTTAATGCCTTAATGTGTTTAAATTAGCACAAGAGTCCATGTTGATGCTGGAGGCATCATCAGTTTATCACAGTTTGACACGTTTGAGCAAATTGTAATACCACTTAATTCAAAGATTTTATTGATGTACTATGATGGTTTACAACCTATACTGATGTGTGGGTGTTAAAAACACACTTTTAATGCCATTAAATCTTCCAATAAGACACTGACGTTGGACTCAGTTTACTGATTGTCATCACTGTTTATGGACTGGTGTCTAAAAAATTCTCCCCAAAATAATCACCCATATTTATTTACCTATATATATATATATTACTATAATCTTTGTAAATGCTCTAAGCACACTGCACTATGAGTTTTCCTTATGGGACATTATAGAATGATGGCTGCTGAACATATATAACACAACATACAGTATGCTAATCTCTGACATCTCTGAATGGCCAATTAATGTTTATAGGCTATATGGGAGTAAATCTCAAAATTTGACAACAAAATATATCATGTATAAATGGGTCATATTTCACCCCAAAATGAAAAGAAAATATGTATATAATTTGTTTTGCATAATGAAAAATAAGCATATTTTAGGACCTTTATCATTTCATTTGTCTTGACATTACAAGCACCTCCTTACTGTAATGCAAAAAAAAGAAAAAACATTGAAAAGTCTTAAAGCTGCAATCCGTAACTTTTTTGGGTAACCTGCATTTTTATGTTTCAGACAGAGATGGCGATAGAGACAAAAGAACAGATTGCAGCTCTAGGAAAAATAATTGAGAAATCGTCAGAACCGTTACAGAGAATTTAAAAATTTCAAACAGTCTCACCAGTAAAACATCAATGATTATTAAAATGTGGAGGGTATACATGCTTTACTGTCATGAAAATAATGTCTTACTGTATTGGTTCTGTGGTGAAGTATGACCCCAACATATGGATCATCACAAGAAAACAGGGCTGACCTTGAGCTGAGGTCAACACCCAGAGAAAAGAGAGTTTTGAATGGCTTTAGTAAGAACATTGAGTGATTTTATTCACCCGGGATGAATGTACTGACTGCATGTGGATCTTACACTCAGAAGATCACAGATGCTTTATTAGCCACGTTAAAAAGCACAAGCAGAGCAGGGGACCTAAGTTCTGAGAAAGCATTTCATCTCTCTGTTACAGTGAGCAGTACGGATCAGAACAATCATGAATTTTTCTATATTTAGCAGTGAGATAAGATATCATTCCCTTTCTGTTTTGTTCCTTTTTCAAAGCTACGCAGTATCTTTCCTGTCTCCTGCAGAAATTAGTATTCTGTTCACACCTCGATTCAACTCTGAGACATGGATGGAAGCTTCCACACACCCAAATCTCTGGAGAGGCCGAATTTTGCCCAATAATTTTTGCACCTCCATGCACACACATATATCTTCTCCGAGATTAGCACATTCTGACAGTGTGTCTTTTTCAGTGATGGTATTTGTTGACACTGGTGCAACTGAATGTGTTTTTGATCTAATTTAGCTCTCTCTATCCTGGTTTTCAAATTGGATATAAGTGCTGGCAGGGAGGGCTTGTGGTCACCATGGAAACTGGATATAGTTGTCTTTAGGACATCTTCCACATACTTGTGAATGCATGCTGGACTGCGTATGGTTACAGAATTATGAAGACAGACCTTTGGCGGTAAGATCTTATATTTTAAGAGTAATAATCGTGTGCAGTGAGCAGGGATCAGATGCATGCTGTAAATTGGAGGTAAACATAGCCATGTATTACTGTATAACAGACTTGAAAGTGTGGAATGATTTTATCCTGTCAAAGTAAAATGAGACAAACTGGTGGTCTTCTTGGTCACATTGTATACTTTGAGCCTGAATTATAATAATTTAGGACACAAAAGGTCCCAGCTTTATACTAAATCATTTTAAAATAAAAATTCTTACTGGCTTAGATAGGAGACTATTTACCACACTTCATGAGATCATCTAGAAAATACCTTAGAAATATATATTTATTATTATTTATTCAGAAATTTATTCAGAGACAGCATCCACTGCTATGAAATTGCTCAATCTTAAATGAAATGTTGAACTGACCTGAAGTTTTTCAGTATTTTCTCTCTTTTACAGATTCGCAATACCAGTAACTGGTAACAGGGCGAGGTACGTATTGTCCATTCATCATAGTTCTCATTGTTGCTTCTGTTTGGGCTGCCAGTGTGCATGTGCTGTTTTTTAAATATGTGATCGTAAGCATGTTTTTTGTAAGACAACATAATACATGTATGCACAACATAAAGTGTGTTTTCTTCTGCTACTTTCCATAAACACGTTTTTTTGCCTTTTGCTATACTACAAAACAATTAAAGATAAAATAAATGAGGGTAAATCTAAACAGATTTTGGTCTCTTCTAATGAAACAATTTATTCTTAAACTTGTGAATATGTAACAAGAAATATGTGATTTCTAGAGATAATTTTCATGTCTATATAAAAATAAATTAGGTTGAAATCACACAGTATGTGAATATATTTTGGAAAGTGAGTATGTGTGCAGGAATGTAAGTTATACGTGCACATAATCATACCATCAGCCCTCCCTATATCGTCACACAAACACTCATACTGTGTGCAGACTCATAACTGCAGTTAGGTAAGGCCAGTTTATTTGGGAACGGGGGTGGGTGCACTAGTAAACAGGGTGTAACATGTACTGTCTCCTAATGCTAATCTTTAAGGTGGGTTCTGGACAGTGGCTATAGCTGACGTGGGCAGTGACGAACCGTCCCCCTTGATTTATCCTATATATTTGCACTTTAATGTCTGGTTTCAGCCTCCAGCTTGTTAAGCTATAGAATAAATCCTGTTCTTGTCACTAACAACTGTACGCCAGATCTGTTCTGGCTTTATCTTACCCCAGGGACCCACCAATGCAGGCTTGTTTACAGAAGAGGAAAAAGGGCAAGAGGTGTAGGCAGTGGTACATCCTCAACATCCTGTTCTTTAATGATGTAACATGACCTCTGTTTTCCAGTGAACTCTTCCGCAGGTCACCAGTGTAACCCCCCTGATCAGATGCCTGTAAAATGATTCTCCATTGCACATTCGTCTCTGCTTTCTCCAATGTCCTTGATTGAACTTGGCCTTCTTTCCCTTCTTGGACTCCATCTGGAGCCCATTACATGACCCCAAGGCCTCAGAGGCCCTTATCAAACGTGTTGGAATGTCCTCTGTCCCCTTTGGGTCTCCGTGAGTTTTCTGAAGCCAAGTGGTTCTCATGGCCAACACCTGGGCTACTTCCTAATGGGAATAGGCAGTTCTGACCTAGCAGCCGTTGGGCAGCTTCCAAGTGGTTGGTGCCGCCCTGGTAACCACTGAGACGAGGCTTGGAGCTCAGGGGACCCAGCAGGCGCTCGGATGGGCTGCTTTCACGCAAGTGTTCCTCGTCATCTGTGTCAGCATCAATGTACTTGCTGATGGTTGCGTCATGGAAAGTGAAGACTGCAGGAGTGAATGCCTTCTTCTCAGGTGTCTTAGGTGGAGTCCTGCTGCTGGCTGTTGTGTAGACTGACACCTCAGGACTTAAGATGGAATGGTCAGAAAGGATAGAGCTGTCAGACAGAGGACCACCTGATGGGCTGGACTCCCCACAATTACGATGGTTCACCCTAACTGAATGGATTTTCTGAGAGCTTCCAAGCAGACTTTGTTGGCGTAAACCCTCTGTGTTAGGATGTTTAGCACCAGAACATGGTGTAAGCATGGTCTCATGCTCCATGGTGGTCTGCAGGCTTGGGTTAGCACTGACTCGAGCAGAGAGGCCAGAACCAGGGCTGTGGGAGAAACGAGAGCTCTCTGGAAAGACCCCTGCTGGACTGTAAGGAAACCGTGGGTTCTCTTGAAAATCTGTTGCACAACTTATATAGCTGTCAATGCTGGACAGACTTTTCATGTCTACCACCCCTTCACGACCCCCATTCAGTGGATCTCCTCCTTGACCTGGTAAGGCTCCCAGTTCAATTTCATCCCTTCTGTGTCCCGCTCGGGATGTATTTCTGTCTTTGGTGTGTAGGTTGGGCTGTGACTGAGTCTTAGCCATCTGGTTATACATTTCTTCCAGTTTCTGTGCATTAAGTCTCTGTGGACTAGAAGCCCTCGCCTCGTTTGGAGAACCTTGGTCTGGGTTGAAGGAACGATTTGAGCTTGTCTCAGATGTCGCTCGCTTAGATGACCATTTCCACCGGCTGGGTGAGAGATGGTTGTCCTGGCTTCTTTCACCTTTGTCCATCACCACCACATCTAGAAGCTCTGCACCACGAGAAAATGCTTCCCTAACATTCATAGACACTATACTGCCATTGCGTTTGGCTCGCTCTAGAGCCTCACGTCTCTTGATGGCCTTTTCTTGTCTTTTCTGTTCTTTGTAGAATTCTGAGAAGTTGTTAACAATAATGGGAATGGGTAGGGCAATGACTAACACTCCTGCAATGCAGCAAAGACCACCAACTATTTTACCCAGAAGCGTCTTGGGGTAAATATCTCCATATCCCACAGTGGTCATGGTAATAGTGGCCCACCAGAAAGAGGCAGGGATGCTTTTGAACTTGGTGTCATCTTCATCCTTCTCTGCAAAGAAAACTAGACTGGAAAAGATCATGATCCCCATTGCCAGGAAGAGGATAAGCAGGCCTAGCTCATTGTAACTCCGTCGCAGTGTGAAACCCAGAGACTGCAACCCGGTGGAGTGACGTGCCAATTTGAGGATGCGCAGAATTCGCATGATTCGAAAGATTTGCACCACCCGACGTACGTTCTGGAACTGCAGCACGCTCTTGTTGGACTCTGTCAAGAATATGGTAACGTAATAAGGTAAAATTGCCAGCAGGTCGATGACATTGAGGGGACCTTTAAAGAATTTCCATTTGTTTGGTGAGGAAAGGAATCGAAGGAGGTATTCCATGGTAAACCACGCAATGCACACTGCCTCCACATGAGCCAGCTGTGGATTATCAGTAGTCTGACCAAACTCGTCCGTGTCTTGCAGTTCTGGGAGGGTGTTAAGGGACAAAGCAATGGTGGAGAGCACAATGAATAGGATGGAGATGATGGCCAAGATCTGTAAGACAAAGAAAGAAACAAAACCAATTATTAAAAATAAATGACCTTCATAGTAAGAAAAACTGAAGTTTCTCACAACCTCATATCTTAAATATTAGTAAAAATGTTTAGAATTTAAGGGTGTATTGATAACTTCACTGCTAAACTCTGCTAGAACTTCATCTAAAACCAGAACAGAAACATTGGTTGTTAATTGGTAGATCAAGACAATATGCACGGTGGCACTGGATATAAGGCTTGTACACAGTTGTTTTTGCTTTAATTAAGCTTGACTGTGCACTTATAGAGAAAATTAAAGGGAGAGAGGAAAAGGTTGAGAAAGTGGTGACTAAGGTCTAGGTAAACCAATTTGCCTAAGTGACTGCAACTGACTTTTTTCTGTGAGTGGGAGGTTGTACTGCAGTTGGAGTGGTAGATAACTTTTACACTAGAAAACCTGGTTTGAACTCACTGGTTTGAAAAACCAAACTGACAGCAACAACCACAGCAAGGTCATCTAAATAAAATCCAAGTTTTTAACTAACAGACTGTAAATCATAGAAGAGTAGTTGTACTGCTATGTAGAATGTCAAGACATTGTGTAGTAATGATCTGCTGTGAAAAGCAGTGTTAAGTAAATGAGTGATAAATTACTTCTGTACGCACACCAGTTGAGAAATGACTTATTAAACCAGAAAACACCAAAAACACTGATCATTTTTGTTGGTCATGTACAACCACACTTATGGTGTGATTTCAGTGTATAATTATAAACCTCTACCTTCTCTATCTTCTGTTTTAGCCTGCTAATCTCATTTTATTGCTATTATCAAATAATGTTTCCATGAATGGTATGGAAAATGTGTCATGAATCATTGCATTTGCAGATGTATGCCTGTATGTATTAATGTGTCAAAGAAGAGACGATACCCTCCAGTCATGTGAGTCATGAGGGGAAAGTTAGTAACGGTAAGCAGATTATATATAGCCTATAACCCATAAACAGCAAAGATTAGCCTTTATTTATAAGCTTGCCAAATCTCATTATTTCCACATTGATATCTGCAGCCACAATCTTTACTAATTCACACTAGGGCTTCCAATCCCCTCCTGTTCTTTACTGTCTCATTAGAAAGACTGTGATGCCTGTTTTTTGTGATTTTGTTGGTATAAATTCTGTTAAATATATATATGTGTGTGTGTATATATATGTATGTTTATGTATGTATATTTTATGTATATATGCATATTGCATACACACACACACACATATGTGGTATTGGTCCTTGGTTCTCTCTATAGAAATAAGCAATTAGAGTACAATAATATTTTAAGAATTCCCTTAGCAAACAAAAAGGACAAATTATTCTAATGAAGATTATTGTAATCTTATTTATCTCTTGTGTTTTTCCATAGACAGCAATGCAATTAAATGGAGATGAAAAGGAGACGTCTCGCTGAGATCCCTACTTCTCAGATTTTGCTCCTGAAAAAGACCCCAATAATCTCACATGTCCCATCCAATCAGAACAGATTACAACAACATCTTAAATTGTGTATAGATTAGAGCAAAACACCAAAGTTTACAATTATGTGAGACCTGCGACATTAATTTAAAGCTTCACACTCCTACAATGTTAACAATTGTCTCATGTCTATTTTTATTTCTCCCAAGGCATTTTATGAGAAACATCTGAGACAAACTTTCTGAGAATGCCATTAACTCTCTGAGCCTGAGAAAGAGCACCAGAGACATCTTTCCTCCGTGCTTTACTACAGCAGACAAAGTGATTCTGAACCCTGGAGGTAAGATAGACTCCTTTATAGGTCATTTCCTTAGTCTTTCATGCCGAACATGTGTGCAAGTGTGTGCGTGTGCATGGAAATGCATTCTTAATGTGGAAAAGTGAAAAGGGCAGCTAGAAAGGACGGCCTGCTGGAGCGACAATGGAAAACACCCGAACGTTAAATGGGAAATGCGTTTTAAGAGACGCAGCACAAATTCCCCATGTGCACTCAATTGAGCCATCGACCAAGTGATAAACTGTAAACAACGTCTGCGCGCGCTCAAGCAGAGCAGAGCGCAACAGGGTCAGCTCCCGTGCAGGCATTGCAACGTATGCAAGGAGAAATGCCGGTTTTCCTGCGTCATCACAGGTGAGTGGCTCATTATCACGTTCGGTGGGGTGCTCCTACAGGCACGTACAAGTGATGCTCTCCTGAGACACACACAAGAAATACACTCATGCATACAAACACACACACACGTACACACCCAAAACTGCTGTGCACAGCAGGACAGCCTGTAAAGGGTAATTCAATCTCCTGCCATCCCAAAAGAAAAATCACAAATTAGATCTTTTTAATCTGTTGTTTCTCTTACTGAAATTAAATGGAAACTTTTGCTTAAGTCACCTGCTTCCGGTATTTTTCCCTTGGGAAGAAGACACTAATAAATTCACAAGTCTTCTCCAGAGATTTAGAACAGAGCTTAACAATGTCACAAACAGTGCACAGATTTTCCAAAATACACTTATTCCACCTTATTAAAAAAGAAGGCACAAAGATGAGATTTCTTATTCCTGACAACAAGATGAAACTTTTACTAGTCTCTCACATCACAGGTTTTTGTCCTGAGAGAAAACTTAAAGAATCTATCTGATCAATATCTTTCAGTATAAACTTTTCGAGCTCTGTACTCTTACTGCTGTTTGTATTTTTGCAGAGGAATTCTTGGAGAAACATCTAAGACAAGGCTGATACATAAATATAACTATATAGAGAACATAGAAAGCTGCTTAGCCTGATTCGCAGTGGTAAGTTATAATAATGATTTTTAAAGTGATCTATTGCTTCTGATTTCTTGGAAAATGTCAGTTTGGCTTCATTTGACTTTAGCATACATACAAAAAAGTACGTAAAGTAACCTGCAATTTTATGTTTTAAACAGAGATGGCGATAGAGAGGCAAAGGTTACAAATTGCATCTTTAACTGTGTTTGAGGTATGAAAAGATATGATAAAATAGCATTTATATTCATTGTTTTAGAGGCATTGGTCAGAAATACAGTTTGTAATACGGACAGGTTAATATTGTCCTCATAAATATACATCTTATATGTAGAACTTATTTTTGTCTGTACGTTTCTACTTTTCAGTGCCAACACTTCTTTGACCTTGACCTTCTGACATTCAAAGACTGCTGCAGTGTTGTCATGGCAACCCTCCTCAAGCTCGGCAGGAGGGAGTCACACGACAAGGTTTGTTGTAAAAGTGTTGAAGCCTCTATTCTGAACTTCATCAGCATCAACATTATGTTCGGTTGGTTGCTACTAACAAACACGCAGAGGTCGTAAAGTTCATTTAGGAAATGGAAACTGCCAGTCCTGTACTAACTGATTCTGTGCACCTTGTAGCTTAAATAAAATATATTCAGTTTTTGACCTTGTATACTTGTATTGTATAGTTAGGGGAGAATGTGATAAGATGGGGGAGGAAAACGATTAAATAGGTAAAAACAAAGTTTAAAATGTTTAGTGTTAAATTGTGTTAAATTGTTAAATTAAATGGGTCTCTTCAGACTGAACCATATAAAAAAATTGTAGAAGCCACATAAAAATGTCCCGCAAGCACCCACAATTCTGTAGCATCACGTCAACGAGTTTTGCAGCTTTGGAAAATCTAAAAACAAATATATAGTTGCATTATATTCATTTATTATTTTTATATGAACGTTTGGGGCAGTCATTTTAAATGAAATTGTGAGAAATTAGACTCCGGCTGGCCATTGTTGTGTAGATGGGAGAAAAGAGGGAAGAGATGGAATTCTGATAGTGTTACAGAACCTCCCTCCATGTTTCTCTGAAAGTGACACTGTCGCCATGGTTACCAGAAGGGACCATGTCTTCTACATTTTCCACCCAACGACGGCATGACAAGGCACTCAAACAAACATTACCCACTCTCATGAATATAAATACAAACAAGTCATTTCAGAATCCTTCAAGACACGTCCGCTCTCACGCACCGTTACTCAAGAAGCGCTAATAAGACTCTTCGTTGCCCTCATTTTCTTTTCGCCTCTCAAACAGTTTTGACCTATGCTGGAAAGGACCTTCAGCTGTTGTCTGGATAGCCCTTGAGACACAGAGACAACAGGGAGCTACGGCTGAGTCCTCACACGCGTATATGCAAACACACACACAGCTAGCTGACCTGAGCGACTGGTTCTTGGCAGAGCCCTATTTTTTTTCTTTCATTATTCATTTGTCTGCAATGAGAAGGAAAATCCAGTCACAGAGTCTATATATAAACCTGCCCAGCCCCTAACACAGTTATTAATAGCACCAGTCGGCCAGCTTTGGGGTTATACAGGAGAGCTCAGAATACACACAAACACACACATGAAATGATGATCCAATTTATGCTATTAATTATGTTGCATTTTATGGTTGACAGTTCGATTTTTACCGGATTTTTACATTTTCAGAGAAAATGTGAGCGGTGAGTCATGCAAAAGCTGTGGGTGGTTTCTGAGATATTTGGAGTATGTGGTTTTGCATGGTTGCTAGGGTATTTAAGTGGTTGTTAGGGCATTGGTATGGTGTTCTAGTGGTTGTTAGGGCATTGGTATGGTGTTCTAGTGGTTGCTAGGGCATTAAAAGGGTGTTCCAGTGGTTGTTAGGGCATTGGTATGGTGTTCTAGTGGTTGCTAGGGCATTAATAGGGTGTTCTAGTGGATGTTAGGGCATTGGTATGGTGTTCTAGTGGTTGTTAGGGCATTGGTATGGTGTTCTAGTGGTTGCTAGGGTATTCAAGTGGTTGCTAGGGCATTGCTAGGGTGTTCTAGTTGATGTTAGGGCATTGATATGGTGTTCTAGTGGTTGTTAGGGCATTGGTATGGTGTTCTAGTGGTTGTTAGGGCATTGGTATGGTGTTCTAGTGGTTGCTAGGGCATTTCTAGGGTATTCAAGTGGTTGCTAGGGCATTGCTAGGGTGTTGGATGCTTACTGGCCCACTTGAAAAGAGCCCATCCCCCAAGCCTCTATGATATTCTGGTCACTAAATATAAATCAGGTCTCTTCTTCAGGGCTATGGTGAGATGTTTCCTCCAAGTTCTTCTCAAATCTGATCCTATAGAAAAGTAACAGCACACTTCTTCTCAACAGACCATGTCATTTAAAGTATCATTTATATTTAAAGCATAAACGACTGTAAACAAGCAATAAGGATTTTTATTTACCATTAGGTTTAAAGGTCCCAGTATTCAACGCCTGTTTGTGAGGTTGTGTGAATGTGTTTGTATTTTTATGTGTATATTTATGCAGGAAACAGAATTGTGGAGCAACACACATCCAGTCCAAAATGAAACAGATACACAGTGTCCACAGATAGTGTTGCGAACGTCTCACATCCGCGTCATACGGCAACGTCTAACAATGAGAAATCTGACACACATTTATCACGAACACACAGTTATGCACAAGCTCAGTTCGCACTCGGTTTGAGACACACCCGAAATAAACGCACAAACACCTGTTAGCATAATACGCGTACAATACGTCATTTGAGACGCAGACACAAAGGATCAAACACAAACCAGAAAACGGGTACACTAAGTAAACACACACACAC
>JAZGTK010006971.1:0-19993 GCA_036877625.1 Ambastaia sidthimunki | reverse complement strand
GTTTGTGTGGGCCTGAATGTGTTTATGCGAATGTGGACATGTTTGTGCACAAGTCCACAGAATCAGTCTCACTATGGCGACACGTTGCCCCCCGACTCCCACACTGTGGCCTGGCCTCATTATCTGTTTACTTCTTGTTTGTGTGCACAAATTTGCATGCGTGTGACACAATGCCAGCGATTCATTGTATAACAGTGATTTACAGTAAAATGGAACGCTGCAGTCCTGAATGTTTGCTCTGTAACAGACTTTGTAATGTAACATCTTTCCCTGTTTTGTTATAATAAATTCCAGTATCTATCTTATCCAAACCCAGACTGGAGTAATTATGGGGGATAATAGCTGTTCTGAAAGATGCAATTAACAGAATCCGCACACAATAACTTGAAAACATTTAAAGATCATTGAGAGGTGATAAGAAAAAAAACAATCCACACAAGACACACACATCTCTGACACACGAAAACAATGACCACATTTATCCATCTCGAATAAGATAGAGAATTTCACACTTCACAGTACATCCCTCCCATTTATCTCACTCTCTGACCTCAGTGTCTTCCTACTAAAATTGAGTTTTCTGTAAGAAAACTATTACTACAGGTCACAGAACAGAAATACGGCATGAAATCTGCACTCAGTCACAGGTAACATATGCTTTTCACGCCTGCTCAAATGAAGACGCTCTCCATTCAAATATAATTTTGTGAATGGCTTCTTTGTTCAGACATGATTCACTGATTTTCCGTTTTGTGCTAATTGGGCCAAGCTTTAATTCAGGCAGTGAAAGAAAACACTCAGAGCTGTTAGACCAAGTCCACAGTGCAGAATTTAAAGTCTGAGTGAATACGTGGTGACGGGAGAATTTATTTGAGAGATAATATATTTAAATTAAACACTTTTGGGCAAAGAAGATGAGACAACCTGACTAATAAATCCAGTTATTTTGTTTTAGAGCTTGAGTAAGGCTCTATTAAAACCTCTTACCGTGATTATTATTTCAGTGCCAATATTACCCTACAAATCCAACCATTATTGTTAAGGACATGATGGTTTCTGTAGCTCAGTTACACCATGGTAGCGATGTCAAGGTCATGGGTTAATTTCCTGTAGACCTACTGATAAAATGTAGAAAAAATATAAACATACCAAACTTTTCTTTAAGATCAGTTACAACTTTTGCCAGTCACGCAATGAAACAGGGAAGTAATTTTGCACAGGAAAGACACTCAAATTCTCTTCAGATAATGTAAAAAGCAATTGCTGATGTTTTCTAGACACACAATGACAACCGAAGTCTCAAGTTGGCCTTCTTCACACACCCACATCGGGCGTCTGAGTAAATGGCCTGTGCTTTTCTTCCTGTGGAGGGAAAAATGTGATTTACCAGGGGTTATTTCTGCAAAACATCAACACAGCTTGAATGCCATGAGACTTTTGCTTTGTGCCACTGCGAGTGACTCAAGAGAAGTGACTATACCAAACTCTGCGATGCTGAGACAGACAGCATGAGGAGAACAGACGAAGAACAGGGCTTTCCATGGTGGATCCAAAGAGGCGGATGAAACAAGCCTGTGTTTTATGGTGTCTAATAACACCATCAAAATCCATCTGAGCCTCCACAGACCCTGATGGGAAACATCCACAGGAAGTGCTATAAATACTAAAAATACATGCCTTTACGGCTAACACGCTGGTTTGGGAACAGTCTAAAAATCCATGTGTGCATGGACTTTGTTGTTGTTAACAAAGACAAGGCCTTTTCTCAATGTTTGTTTTTCTCCACATACACCCACCTGTCGTGAAGAAGCTTCTATTTTTATATATCAAAATAAATCCACCATTATTATGTGACTTTAACCTCCAGCGGTCAGTCCTCCATGCATCACTGCACCCTGCTGCTCACCAGCGCATGTTGTGTTTTGGATGCTGGTTGTCAACACGCCGGTTTGCACGTCTCCCACCCGCGTGTCTTAACCAGGTAGCCTGCATTAAACAATCAACTTCACCAAAAAGTAAAAAAGTTTCACCAGTTAGATCAGTAAACCGGCATGATTTTTTCTGTGGTCTTTTCAAGACCCTCCACAGCTTTAGAAGAAACCTTAACTATGTCTCAAATTGTGCTCATCCATTTCTCACCCATTTCTTCTGGGCTATGCTTTCCAGCTTAATTCTATAGCTCTGTATTTCTACTGTTTCTAACCACTTGTTATTTATCCTTTTAGAAGAAAGAAACCACAGAAAAGTGGTTACTTGCGAAGCTTATTATGATGCATCAAGGCCTCAGAATCTCATTAAGTACTGGCCTCTGACAGAGCACATGGTGACTAAGCTAAATTTGATGCTGCATCTATGAAGTCCACTCAGCATGTCTGGTGCACATGATTGTAGCATTGATTAGCTTTCCAGCCTGCACTGATTACTGACTGTGCATTGGCCAGTTCTTACCAGACCTCACGCTATTGGACACCTTATAATCTTTAGGCTCAGGCTTGGTTGTGATTGGACGTCGTCTCAGGAAGACATAAAGGGAAAACAACTTTGTCTTTCCTTTTGGAAAGCCCTAAAGGGAGCTTGAATGTCAATGAAAGAGGCCGGGCAGAAGTGCCCCTTCCAAATGCTCTGGGATCAATGCCATCTTTGTATATGAATGAACAGTGGCCCGCACAAACCCCTTCAGCATGCCAGTAACTCGGCTGGAGTCCCAGACTAGTTAACAGAGTGCATGAGACAGGGAGGATGGCACCGGTGGCCTCTTTTTGGCAAAACGGGTACGTTCTCAGAATGTTGGCTTAAGTTCTTTTAAAGTTCTTTTTAAAGTTTACAGTTAACAAAAAAGTTGCAGTAATGTTAGTACAACTTTTTAACATTATATATTATATGTAAATACTTTATTTTGTAAGTTGTTAGTGGAACATTTAAGAAATGTTATAGAATTAACAAAACGTTTGAAAAGTGTTCTTATAACCAAACAATCACGTTACTCATGTTCATCTACAAAACTGGATGTTTTGAATATTCCTAGAACATTTCTGAGATTTTTGTTACATAATGGAAACGTTAGGGAAATGTTCTTACAACTAAAATTTGTTAGCTTGGTTGCCAATCACAGTCCAACCACAAAGGATATGCCTGCTAAGGTCTGAGGTGAATCAGAGTTTGAAATCCGTCGTGGAGTCTGTCAGTGAATAAGAATTATGGTTTAACATTGAAAACTGTCCCTGAACGCAGAGTGAGTCTGGACATGCTGTGTTCTGCTCACAGGCACAAGCCCTGATCTGACCTGAATGATGAAATAGTGCTCACTCAGTCTGTCACCTGGCCCGAACCTCTGATTACGTGCAGTTTAAATAACAAATCAGAGTTGAAATAAATTAGCATAACCTACAAGATATTTCAAATTGGATCTCAAACTTAGCTGTGCGTTTTGACATTTTTCACAGGTCTCATGTCTCTGAAATATTTCTAAAGCTGACATGGTCTGTTTTGTATCATACACCCTCCAATATATTCTGTCTGGTTAAGAATTTACATATCTTAGAAAAGATTTATGGGCAGAAAAACCCTAATGTATTCTGTCTGGACAGGAATTCACATATTACTTTACAAATGTAAAAACTAACAAAGTCTATGCACTTTATAACTAACCAGTTATTGAATCGTGTGCAGTCAGTTACAAAACTAATTTCTGGGGATTCTTGAAAGCGTTTATAATCAGGACCCCAACAGGAAGTAACTTGTATTACGCTGGGCCTGATGTTTCTGTTCACACACATGCTGAAGACACTATTAAGAGTGAAACTGGATTCCTGCTCCAGATGTAAAGAAGAAGCTGACTAATAACACTGAAAATTCAACGCTGATTCACAGACAAAACAAAAATGTCAGAAACATGACACAGATTCTGTATGGTTTCTTTGATGCCAATGAGCTACAAGAATGTAGGTGGACTTGGCTACTTTGTAAACAACAAATTGTATAAGCTGGTGTCACAGTACGTGCCAATTAAACTTCACATGCATTTGATTTTGCATGCACATTGAACGCAATACTTACTCAGCGAACTCTACAAAGATCACAGTCCTGCATTCGTTGACATTTCTGAAGTTATAATTAATGTACACTTGCTTTATGCTAAAATTTATGAAGTATATAACCTGTCACAAGCCTGCAGCCTGTTAACACCAGGCCTCACATATAAAATTCTGTATAGTTTTTATCTTAAATATTTGCAACCAATCCTTTTAATAGCTTATTATAATGACTTTTCAGTATATTACATACAAATTATTAGTGTACCAATCACTTCTAATTTTAGTGTTTTTCCATATATGACAGTGACTTTTTAATGCTGGTAAATTAAATTCACTTATATACTTCCACATTAGCAGGAACCACTGCGAGAACTCAGCCACTGTACTGCAGACTGTGTTAACTATGTTTGTGTGAATAATGCAGTTCCCACAACAACAGTGTGTTGCTCCAATAACAAACCAAGTCACAAAGGACCTCAAAGACAGATTTGATTTATAGTGCCTTACACCTTGCCCATTGCCGCCAACTCAATTTTCCTGTTTTGTACCTGAATTATCCTTTGGGAATCTGGACGTTAAGAAGAGCTGAGAAAGAAACCTAGGGAAATTATTATCTGTCCCTAATAGCATGATGCTGTCACCATAACAATGTATATGTCTTATTCCACAACTCTGTCTTCAGATCAGCATATGATAAAATACTTTAACATCTTACAGGTATAGATGAGGTGTACAGAATTTTACAATAGAGACAACATGGAATGACATTTTCAACCCCATTTTGCTTTTGTAGTGTGATGTAAAATGCTTGATAATGTCAGTCAAAGTGACAAGGTATTACATAAAAAAATTGTTAGATGGTATTTAGTTAATAAACTGCAGCATGTAGACGTTGCAAATGGTCATGAATGCTGACACTTGCACATGCACAAATAAGCCTTAATCATTGCTGCTAAAAATCCCATGTTAAAAACTTTCCTTCTACAAAAGATACAAATACAACCTCTCAAAAAAGCATATGACTGTTGCTATATATATATACCCTGCCAAAAATGCAACAGGCCAAACGAATTTAATGGGTCTGACAAATAGTTTGTGATTCAGATGCTCATCTGAGACAGATGCCCTGGCATAAAGTCTGGCTGTGTGGAGCAGCCCATGTGCCTCCACAGTCAGCAGAGGAAACACAGCACAATGTAACAGGAGAGGAGGGGCAGGAAGGAAGGAAATCCTGCTCCCGCTGACACAAAAGCTGAAGGCACTCACCGGCCAGAGCCCCTCGTAGCCCCGTGCACTCACAAACATGACACACAAGACTGCTCAAGGCAGTAGAACATGGATCACTGCAAGTGTGAAACCATTTTGAAAGCACACCAGAGGTTAACCGTGGTGACTGAATCATGTATGTGATTTGCGCTAAAGACCACTTTATATTCACTTTTACCATGTTGAAAGGGCCTCAGGAGAGCTGATAGTTCAGTTTTAATGCTAAATCAATTTCTCCCCAGAGAGAAGTTGACTGCAATAAAGCTGCAATCCGTAACTTTTGCCTCTCTATCGCCATCTCTGTTTAAAAGATAAAATTGCAGGTTACTTTACATATATTTCTTTACATATGTTGAAGTCAAATTAAGCCAAAGCCTGGCATTTCCCAGGAAACCAACTGCTTCATAAATCATTACTATAAACGTACGGTTGCAAATTGGTGTAAAGTAAGTAGCTTGTTTTAAACACTGATCTGCTATGTACTTGCTCTGAACTGATTTTTGTTCATTTGTAACCCAAAAAAGTTACGGATTGCAGCTTTAAACATATCTGGAGAAAGAATCCCACAGGGCCATAAACTCATTTGCTTTGGACATTTTACCTAGTGTGGGATTTAATTACAGTGATGGAGAGCTTTCACGTGTGATTGGACGCTTCCAGCTTCATCACAGCGAGCGGCAAACTTCTGTAAGACCTCAGCAGCAGGAAGGTCAGAATTCTTCCCTGCTAGCGATAACTTTGCTGTTCCTAAACACTGTCATGTAAATTCAGACTCGTCCCAGAACCTCACCTCTAAATTCCTGGGGTACAAAAAGCCTCTGTTCACTTCCATGAATTGGACTGTCACAAAAGCAGATAAATAGCTGACACTTTTTGCTCTCATGGTGTGCATGTAGAATGAAGGGCTGTGCCCTAAGCTGTAGGGAGCTAGTTAAGCATACTGATTAAAAGGGGTTGAGGATAAGATAAAAGAATGTCTCCACTAGTTATAATGTCCTATAATGTAGAACTCATCTGACTCTACCATGGAAAAAGAAACCCAAAGTCATTAGAAAGATTGGAATATTAATGATCCTCCACACAAGGGGACAAATACAACTTGTACACAGAGTGGTGGGACATAATAGATGGAACAAATGCAGGAGGTGAAAGCTGTAAAGATG
Organism: Ambastaia sidthimunki; assembly: GCA_036877625.1. Taxonomy (NCBI): domain Eukaryota; kingdom Metazoa; phylum Chordata; class Actinopteri; order Cypriniformes; family Botiidae; genus Ambastaia; species Ambastaia sidthimunki. The sequence continues at coordinate 13,530 of JAZGTK010006971.1, read as the reverse complement.
GACAGGAGACACAGCAGAGCATGTGTTGAAGTGAGAAAGAGGTGCTAGTTTCTGATTGGCTGACAAAGGGCAAAGGTGAGTCTGGCAGCACGTCCGCATTTCAGTTATAACTTTATTTTATTATGCACAGTGAAAATAGAGTACAGAGATTAAATTAATACTTTTGTTGAAGACTTTTGCTTAGATGTTTATCATGAAAATAAAAAACCCTAGTAATTCAAAGAGGTTTCAATATGAACTTTATCCAAATGATCTAAGCTATGTTATTCACTTAAATTTTATATACTATTATTGTGCCAACAATTGTCTTTTTCATCTACACTCATTTGTCTTCATCCTATTTGATTCATGTTTCACTACACCTAATTCAGAGTTTTCTCCAGTGAGAAATGTGTGAAGAGGAGACAGACCAAGCCCTAATTTTCCACAGCAACAGATGGATAAAGCAGGACATCAAGAGGAAGAGGCTGAGGATGGAGACCTGTGACCCTGAGGAAAGAGGTCGCAGAGTTCACCGCCTGACTGAGAACAGATACGAGCCCCCCTCTTCAGCTTAATGCTGTTCATGTGACACCAAACAAATCATACAGACTGTAAATAAACAGCAACAAAGAACATCATGATCTAGATTTCTGAATCCAGATTTTAGTCACCAAAACCCACCAGGTTGTGGGTTACTGTTTGCTAGGATGCTCCAAAAGGGTTTTTAGCACAAATGATAAAGACTTGCTTCCATGCAGTAGGTCTGTGTAATTTTCTGCTATATCGTCCACAAGGCAAAGTCATTCATATCTATAGCACAAATGAAGCGGGACACGCCAGACTTTAATACCTACAGTTAGAGGTTTGTTTAATAATTCATGCCACCACAAGGCTTACGTTTATGGGTGAACAGCTTTGCTGTTGTAGATTTAATGAGTTAAACAGTAGAAAATCCCACATTGTCAAGTCTTATTAAGAAAACTGCACCATGTATTCTTCAAACAAATTTCTTTGTGGACCAAGAAATGTCTAAGGGGACGTTTATAACTTGTGTTTACCCCAACAGCAAAACAAACGTAATTGCATTTTGTGGTGCGAAAATTTCTTTTTGAAGTTTTATAAGTAAGGTTTAAAAAATTTACATTGGGTGGTCAAATCTTCTCACCCCACAGGGTATTGAAAAAGCAAAACACTGCAGTGGGACCACTTAATCCAGAGCTCAAACTCCACAGAACACATTATGCAGTAACATGGCTGTTTTTTCTACTAAAGTAGGACATGAAAGCGCTCCCCTCGTTCTCTCTTGTCTGTTTATTCCTACAAGCAGTCACGCATGTGGTTTGTTAGTCAGTTTTTTCTTATTTCTGTAATAATGCAACAAACTCCCAGCACGCACAACTTAAATGACTAATGTAAAATGTTGTAACAAAACAAGTGAGTGGAAATTTAAGCAGGTTTAAATCAATATCCCTCAGTGAAGCACTTCTTATGAAGGATTATAGTTCTTAGCCTCCAGCTAACAAATACAAACATGACTATCTGAAACCTCCCACTATCAGATCTATATTGAGTTGTTACATAAGCCACTCTTGGGATATCTCAGAAGAGATCTCTCAAGAGACTTCCTCCATCTCAAGAGAATTGCCAGACTCTGTTCTTGGCTCATCTGATAGCCAGACACAATTGTGTGGCATGCCAACTAACTGTCAGTTGGTGCGTCTAGCGTTTCACATTAAATGTTTTCTTTAAACCTTATGCAAGGAACACATTTTTCTCCAAGAACAAATTAGCCCTGAAGGCACTGGTGGGCAAAATGGATTAGAACTAGCCAACAGTTCTCGGGATTCAAACAAAACAATTTATGCGGCATTGTTTCCTTATTTTTCGTAACCTCTCCGGAATTCCTTCACCAGGAAATGTAGTTTACAAGAGAGGGCAGAGAGCCCGGGATCTCACGTCACCACCCCCCCTCCTGGCAATACCACCAGGTCAGTTCCACTGGGGAGCCATACTGTCTGGATCTGACCCCCTAATTCTAACAAACACAAAATGGCCTGTTTTCAGCATGACACCTATCGTCTCAGACCTGCTAGCAATGAAACACCACCCTGACAGCTATTGTCTTGTACTGTGGACTGCTGTTATCGTACATGTTCATTTCTTCACAGGCTTCCTTTAGGCCCAAGAATAAATACACTGGTTTTCTTTGGTCTAGACGTTCAGGAATTCTGGGATAGGCGTGTGGGCATTACTGCGGAAAATTATCAATTGACACACCTGCAGTGGTACTGATATAAGCTTTGATCTTTAAATGGTCTTCTAATCACAAGGGCAAGGGGTGTCCAATATTAAACTTCCAGTCATCAAAACAAAGCTTTCCAACTCTTTAAGAATGCAAAAATTTTATTTAGTGATGTCGATAAAACAAACTGAATTGTTTGGCGTGCTATTGGTTGAAACTGCAAACCAATTAAAAATAATCAGATTCTCCATGTACACTGGCACTATTAACATGTAGACTCTAAGGTTGCAAGAGTTCAAATAAGGACAGATAAAAAAATGAGTATTTGAACCTATTTTCTTAAATCATTTCCAAATCAAAAACTGTAACAAAATACTTAAATTAAAGAATTTAAAAAAAGACTTCTAAATTATTTTCTAAAGGCTGCGTTAAAAATACACCTTTAAGATTAAGCCCAAAGATTCACAGTTTTCCTCTAGTACAGACAGAGATTACAATAGGCCCACAGCATGCCACTTAAAGAGCCTCACTCTGAATTCAGCTGCCCTGTCTCTGTTTTCTGACTCTGAGCCTAATCATACATAATTGAGATGTATTTGAGACATAAAATAAACAAAAATACTACACCATATTTAAAACATTTTGTAAAAGATTTCTCCTATCCCTCCTTTTGCACAAAATGTCTGCTTAAAGTTTCTGTTTGTCCTATTCAGGCAGTTTTAGGTCACTGTTGAGCAACACTACATTACAATAAAACAATTCCTAATAACTAATCGTAATCCAAACATCTCTAAATGTAAGGCATCAAAGAAATGTCTAGATAGTAAAACCTTAACATCATTTTCTTTTGCATGTTACCTTGTAGTTGATCTACAATGCCATTGTTGATAAATTACACCGACTAAAATAAACGTTCAAAACCGCTATTTCTCCTGCTTGCAATTACAAGACCCTTTAAATACACTAATCATTTTATAGGACCTTAGATTACGTAAATGACTTTCATATCAACAGTAATGCAATGATTCAACATCCAAATGCAACATGTAATACATGTGATAGACGAGTCAAAAATTAACAGGTGCTCGACATAAACTAGAAAGACGCAAGAATGCAAACGTATATATTAAAGCAAGGCGATTGCTTCCTTCCTAGCTAGAGCTGTAAAGCAAGCGATCAGAGATTGACAGGCATGGCACGAGACCGGGCTTTGGGGTTAACCGCAAGAGCTCTGTTGCTTTCTTATGCATACAAATAAACGCGTTCACTTATTCTTGACCAAAAGAACGACCACGTTATTATTTACTAAGTCATAATTAAGTTACTAACTACAGGTTAACGTGGTTTGACTGACTGTTTGAAACAGCAGCTCTATGATCTGGAGTCCCACAAACGCGCATGTTATAACCAACTATGATGCGCGCGTTTAAAGTACCAAAAGCTGCGTTTAATACAATGAAAAACTTTTATTTGGAGGTGCTGATAAGCTCTAAGCAGTTAACTACATACTGCAAAACATGCAAATGGTGGTTGAAATAATAATTCACGTTGCACTTACCGAAAGAAACTCCAGCGTTCCGACATAATCCCGTTCAGTCTTCAAAAGTTCGTTCAGGACGCAAACTCGTAAACGAAGCTGTTTCTCTAAATCTTTCCCGCTTTCGGCTCTATGCTCGCCTTTGCTTTCCTCTGTCATTTTGAGAGTCTTCTTTAAAAGTCTTCCAAAGTTACAAAAAGACGAGTTTAAATGAAGTGACGCTTACATGAGGGTTGAAACATGATGAACGGCATCGGGTAAATTCAGCAAATGAGCGCAATTCACAAACACTTAAGAATCATCTGCAGGAATTTGTTATATTAAAAAGCAGCATTAAAGTTCAGCACCACTCTACAAGCCCGAGAAACGTGTAGTGAAGCCTTCTGAACATCAGTCAAAAAACTTTGGTCCATGTGACTCTAAAGTCCTTCATACTAACTCCAGCCTCCCGCCAGCAAGGAACGGACAGGAAATAAATGGCTGGGAATTCGTGCCAGCACAGTGGGGAAATGTTGATGACATTGGGGGTAATTACAATGCAAGAGTTTCCAAGAGTCCAGTATTAGTTACATTACTTTAAAAAGCTCAATGGCACTAAGAGAAGAGAAAGAAAGAAAGAAAGAAAGAAAGAAAGAAAGAAAGAAAGAAAGAAAGAAAGAAAGAAAGAAAGAAAGAAGTTATCAAGTTTGTTTATCAAATATTTTCAAAATATATGTGAGAAGCTTAATAAATGTCTAATGTAAGTGCTGCAGGTTTTTTTGTGAAATTAGGAACAGTTTAAACAGCTACAATAACTGCATAACCACAGTGTGAAAGCAAAAAAAGGTAAAAGATGATGATAATCTTTATCATTTTTTCATCTTAACATACACCAAATGTCAATAAGGACATCCCGCTTTCCCTGAAATTATAAGAGTGAAAATGAAAGAAAAACAGAAAGTGTATAAGTGTAAAAAGGGAAAAAAGCCAGCATGGGAAACTAAAACTTCTTTATGGTGCCCTGCACTGCAGACCCTTGTGTTTCCCTAAATTGTTGTTTTCATTTTAAATGTATGCATTTTGCAGATGCTTCTATGAAAATAAACTTTCAGTGTATAGGTCTTATCAGTTTGTGTGTTCTCTCTTGTGGAATTGAACCTTGGCTTTCTTAGTGCCATGCTATACCAGTTACCAGCTACAAGACATATTTAAGTCTGAAATGCTATTGCTACACAATGCAAAGCTGAAGTCAATGGAAATCTAAAGTAATTGTTAAAATAAATCTATATTGCAATTGCTTTTACTTTGTTCTGTGACTGCCCTCGCGTTTACAGCTACATAACAGAATGATGTGAACATGCAGTCTGCTCACTTATCTTTACAGACACAGTGTGTTTGCCATGTGTCTGCCAAATTGAAATATTCCGCAAAATTTAATCAGCACAGCCAAATATTCAATATTCCACAGTTATTGAGTCTCACAGAGCACAACAACTTCTGGAGAAGCGCTAAAGAGATCTAAACTATCGACAACATTGAGTTGAGATATATTTAGCGTATACATTACATATAAATATTACATATTTTAAACATAGTGCAAGACGTTTTAAAGTGGCACCGATGCTTCTTTATCGTTATCAGATACTGCCCTCTAGTGTTTAAAATGTATTTACTAACCCAAACGCTGCAAATGTCCAACACCCAGTTTGCAAGCATATCAAGTGGTGGTCCAACACAGTCTAACTCTTTATCATACAGAAAGATAACAACAAATATCTAATAAACTACCTATTATCATGATACACGTCTCTTTGAACTTTTATGGTGTCATGCAATCGGCAATACTTCTTTAACGCTCAAAACACAATCCACGTTTCTCCTCGTTGCAAGTATAAGTGCAAGTTTCCTAACGTTGTCTGGATCCGTTTTTTTACCTGGTTTAGATTTTGGGAGGTAGTTTACGAGGATTTGGGTTTGTCAAGCAACCTGTTTCTAGCACCTAAACACCGCGGAGTTTGACTGAACACGTGACCTTTGACGTCACTGTTAACCTGGTTCGTCATTAAATTAATAAATGATCATTTTAGCAATAGATAATTTTCATAATGTTGTAGGGATCTATGTTTCTAAAGACCTCCTAACTTATAAAGAAGTAAGAAGTATTTGGACACTTATACAGTTATACAACTTAATTAATTTAATTATACAACTTAAATAAACATAGGTGGTAAATAAAGCAATTAAATGTATTTATTCATACTTTTGAGGCCGTCACTGTAATTACTCACTGTAAGTAATATTGCTGACCAGAAGATGGCAGATTTGTCGCTTCTGTAAGATGGAGAGAAGGCGAGAACAAGCCCTTGTACAAAACACATTTCATTGAACTCACAAGTAGCATTCGTGGTTTAGTGTCTGTACAGGTTTGGCTGCACCTTTGAGGGCCACATTTTTAATATATAATATGATAAATATAGTGACGCATATGGATAAATTACTCGATATTAAGATATTCAAATACTGTAAATCATCCTTTGTAGAAGTTATTTGCTCCAATTCTATACAATTCATTGTGTTTTAAGTGAAATCTGTAGTAAATCCTTATGTACATCTTTTTCTATGTTCTTTTAAGTTTACTTTGTTCTTTTTGTTTCTTCAAGTGATGTGAAATTGAGTGAAATTAAAGTTATCTGTACATCTCCTTACAGCCGGGGAGACATAAGGCAATTGTAAGACACTAGAGAAAATGAACGTTGAATGCCCCATACTTTTATTTAAATGCCTAAAATATGAGTCCTTTTAGGTAAAACATAATGCCAATTTTATTATTACATATAGATGTCATGAAGATGGAATCTGTTTCTGATAGTTGATCAATCTATTTTAGTATAAATTATTTCATAAAATTATTAGAGTCATGGAACATTTTATCCTTACAATTGCCCTACATTTCCCCTGCGGTTAGTAAGTGTAAGTTAAGTCCTTGAAGAGTCAGTTTATAGCTCAGGATCAACCTCATAAGCCAGTACAGGTGTCTGATATACAATAACACATGGTTACTATAGTCCCCAGTTCAAAACAAATTTGATCACACCTACACACACTCCAATCATCTTTTCACACCCAACCATCATGAATATTTTCATACACCTCTATGGATTCTTTTGGAGGCCAAAAACAACAGTCAGAAATGTATCTTTCAAATGTATGTATCCCTATAGCGGGCAGTGACTCACATATACTGTAATAAACCTAAATGTTATGTAAACACAATTTTCTAACCACTAAGGATGTAAATATTATGACAAAATACATAAATATACAAGTATGAAGTATAAACAGAATTACCATCCTGATCTTTCCAACAAGTCTGCAAATACATAAACTTTTTAAAACTTTACAAAACTTAGAAAGTTCTTTTTTATCTTGATTTTAAAATTCTAAGCAAGGCAATAACATAAGACTTTTATATTTCCTGAAGAAATGTCTAAGCAGCGCACCCCAGGTCTTTTTGACATTCCGGTCCCTGGGATCTGTTTTATCATCTGCCAGTTGGAAATTGCATGTCCAATTATTTTAAAAAATAATAGCATACCTCGCCCAAACAAACCGCACTGTTTTAAAAACCCTGAGCAACAATAATAAAACACAAATCACTCTGAAACACAATATCCACCAATGGCTCTCAGTCTTCATGGTCATCGTGACTGCAGATCATTTGTGAATTATGATTGGGTGGTCATGTAGTGTCAGAGCATGTTTCATTTGGCTCCTGTAAAGAGCCAGAAAAAACATATGTTGTCTGAAACTATACGTTTCTAAAAACTCTGTTTTGGGCCAGCAGAGGCTTTCATCTTCTGATGGTCAGCAGCAGATAATGACAGAAGATCTATCTCCACTAGACTGGGAAAACTAGCCGGAGGAGTGGGAGAGACAGTCCTGAAGGAACTAAATTGTCTGTCTTCTCTACGGATAATTTAGCGTTGGTTCACTGCTCAAGAGTTGTAATCCACACTGATCCACACTCTTCTCAAACCATCTCTCTCTCTTACTGTCTCTCTCTCTGTCTCAAGATTAAAAGGACACAGATCCTTGGTAAGAAATGTGCAGTCCTACAACAAAGCCAAATGTTCCATAAATCAGCAAGTAAGGATGACATCTCTGTTCTTCACAGCTATGATGTCATCCCACTGGGGCTGTTTGAAGAGGACACAAGTGGGTGCTTTCATTTGATTCTTTCCCATGGCTTTCACATCTTCAGAATGAGTAAACTTTTATCCCTTTTAGCACCAGGGCTTTACATGCTGGTTTCTATTACATAATGACTTCACACTCTCACTGTGAATGATATATATGGCAGACAATAAAAGTATGAAAAGATTTAACGGGTGAAAGTCTGCGGAACATGTGTGTTATCTACCATGAAGGAGTAAAGGATTAAGAATCAAAAGTTTTGTTTTGACAGGCATTGATAAATAGATCCTAGTTCCTGTAACTGAACTAATAATTCATGGCATTTGCAACACCAGGGTCACGGGTTCGAATCCCAGGGAACACATGTACTGGTAAAGTGTATATCTTCAAGCTGCAATTCTTAACTTTTTTAGATTATAAATGAACAAAAATCAGTTACTGAGCAAAGTACAAAACAAATAACAGTGTTAAAAACTCCTTACCTTACCCCAATTTGTAACAGTAATTTGAGCTGTTGGGCCCAATTTCCCAGGAAATGTCAGTATGGCTTAGTTTGATTTCAATATACATAATGATGTAAAGTTTGTAAAACAACCTGCAATTTTATGTTTCAAACAGAGAAAGTTACGGATTGCAGTTTTAAAATAAGTTGCACTTTAAATTGCATTAAATAGGAGTGTTTGTCAAATGCACAAAATGTTGTCAAAGAACCCTAAGGGATGAATTAACTCTGGGTTTTCTGTGGTAGTAACAATATGCTTGAGTATATGTATGTGTTTTTTGTAGGAAGTGTCACAAAAGGATCACAAAGATTTGCTGTTCCATTTAATCTGCAGTCCAAAATAAGGCCACATGAAGAGTGCACTACTTGAACTGCAAGCGGTTATACTGATGGCTGCTGGCAGTACTGAGGCAAGAAATAGCCGTTAAAAATGAAGTATTACTTCCAAACCTCCGGGCTTGAAGGAGTTGTGTACTTAGGCTGTGTTTTACTACCACAAAGCTATAGGAGCAATTCAAACGCCCTCCTACAGCATCCCTGTAATGTGAATCCTCAACAAGTCAGCTTCAGTCTCCCATCCACCCTCTTTATTTACTTTAACCCTTCTGGTCCCTCACAAACTCTAAACATGATCCGCTACGGTTGGAAACCAAGTCATGAATATGCTGCTGTATTTCAACCTGTCCATTTTGCTCAAAAACACTTCAGGACTGTTTTTCTTGGGTGCAAGGTTAAACCACCAGTCAGCAATATGATTCGGTTGGGCAGGTATTGCAGCACATGTGGGGAACAGTGTTTTCAGTAAATGGCTGTTTTTGTTATTGCTGTACACTGGTTTTTTATGACTCTTTTTGCCGTGGTGGCTGATTGTAAGCAAGTTGAGGGATACAAATGAATATACAAAAGACATCAACACAAAACTGGTGAGACAAGTGTAAAACTGAATGTTAATTGCTAATTCTCTTCTTTCGATTTTCTTATTAGAAGATGGCACTGCTATTCATAAACTAAACTTGGTTAGATGTCTGAAATACATCACAATCACATTTTTATTGTTAAAGTTCCATTCCTCAAAGCTGATTGGTTAATAGCCCTGCTTTAGTCATATAAATTTGTGCAATGTGTGGCTGCCATTAGATTATCATTATTTTTGTTGTAAAGAAATATTCTGTTGCTGACAGAATTATGCAATTTTACTTTTTTATTTTTTAAGAAATGTGTTAATAAAAATGTGTGTTTTTAACATTTGTATTTATGTGTTATCTGTAACAACGTTCTTTACCCATCAAAATATTCGCAATATAGAACAGCCTCTCATAAGATTGACAATAGAAGTTTTAAGTTCATTTTACGCAATTATTCTATCTTGGCACACTAGGTTCCCAGGGAGTTCTTCTCCAAGGTCTGTGTTTTCCACACCAGACCCGCTTCCAGGATCAGCTTTCCTGTCAGTGCCTGTCTGTGAAGGTAATTTGTTGCGCAGTAATTGGGTGTAAACAGGTGGTTGAGTGTTGACACAGGGGGAAGCATTTGAAAAATGTGCTGCCATGCAATTACAAAGCCTGTAGCGTGCTAGTTATAGACCTTTAACCGCACTACTCTGATAAATACTGAATCAAATGGGTGTACGCTGTAGCTACAACTAATGGGAGCCATTAAAAGCTGGATGGTGTTACACAAAACACGTTAGTTACGACCTGCAATAAACTCAACTCTGTGATCAACTCTGTGATCCAACTCTGTGAAGAAACAAAGGATAAAATGAAAGGAAAAATGAACACAACTGGTTAAATTTTGTTCTAAGCACTTAATGTTAAACTAAAGCTTGTCTAAGAAATCATATTTATGGATTTATTTTTGCCTGATGGACAAACCCCTATAAAAACATAAAATGGGTGAAAAAAACATCATTTACAATGCAGAATTAACCTTTTTGGCTGTATGATTAAATAAAGAACCTTTATCATTCAAAGAATGTTTCTGTTTCACAAAAGGCTCTTTGCAGTGGAATAAAGTTCTTTAGAAGGTAGGAGGTAGGAACGGAATGGTTCTTTTAAGGAACCTTTGACTGAATAGTTCTGTGGAGAACCAAAATGGTTCTTCTATGGCATTGCCGTGAAGAACTGTGTAGCACCATTTCTTAAGACTGTACCAGACCTAGTAATTGCATAGCAATGCAAGCACCACTTACATTTTCAAAACGTGAAATCTATTAACATACTAGTATTTTTAATATTACAGTAGCTACATGGATATATGTATATCTTAAACACCGTAAAGTGTACATGGTGTTCATTTATCTGTCAAGAGAAATAAACAGGCTAATAAAAATATATTTGTAGCCTGTAACCAAATATTTCACACTACAAAAGAGACAATTACAAACATAATATCCACGACCTCTTACTAAACTGCGCTGCTCAATCCCTGTTTGAGCGCTTCCACTGATCTCACTCCAAACAGGGATTCAGTTCCCAACCCCTCTGACACCCCGAACCACGTGACCCACTTCCAAAAACACTTTAAAAGACTCGGGATACCACCCGAATTCCCACATGAATGATTTCACACCTCTACCTCAAGAAACCGTCCCAGAAGCTGCACGGATTAGAAAAGCGACATTGTTTTATTACACTGCAATGAAATCCATTCGATATACATATGCAAAGCGCAGCCTTTAATATACCGCTGCAGTGTTATTGTGTATAGATGTATGTTGAAGTAAGAATATGGCATTGAAAATCAGAGGCTTGGGCTGGACTGTAATACTCGGTTGTGTTATAATTTTAAGTACGGCAGTATGTCCGGCTGCCGCTTTTCTCTACAACAACCGCTATGCCGGGTAAGTGTTTCATTCATTCATTCATTAGCGCTTAAAGTGTTGAGTTGTACTGAAGTCTATAGTGTGCAATGAGCGAAGAGTTAAAGATGATCGATTCGCGAATCAATCGTGTTGATTCTGTTAAAGATTTAGTTGAAACGATTCATAAAACGCTTGTTAACAATACATATATCAGTGTTTGACTATAAAAGTTTATAAATATTTATTTCATTAATACGTTGAACTAAACCAGATTACAAATCAATCGGGAAATTATTTTTAACTTTTAAACGAACCGATTAAACGACGCGTCCTAGCGAACCGATTCAATAGCATGAATCAGACTGAGAATCCAATACGATGAGACGAGGGGGAATAAGAAAGCCAAATAGTTTGAACTTTAAAGTACACTTTGCATTTTAGTAAATAAAAAACTAGAGACCCGCCTGTCTGTTCTTATGTCAACACTGGATTTATAAAACAAAGCGATTTTACCGGGCCAACATTTTTCTCTTTGCAAAGACTGAAAAGCAGTGACATCAGTTAGTCTCGACACGTAGAAGCAAAAACATTTTGGCAAACTATACAGTAAATAATGTGATGTATATTTCTCACAAAATATATTTCTGTATATTGGCAGGTCTACTCCCTTATTCTTCAATAGGCAGAAATAAGTCACAAGCAAAGTTAAGACAGTTTTGTTGTGCTTTATGTATATTTGCATTGATTAGTTTCAAATAAGAAAAAGATCATGTTTAAAGTCACTTTACAGACAAGGAATGGATACAGATATAGGCAGAAACTTTACACAACATAAAGATTATGCAGTGTGGCTCGAAAACAATAAACAAAAAACTTTTTTTAGCAGATCAACATCTGAAACGAAGGGAATCATTAACTTGATATGTAAGAAATGCAGAAAAGAGAAACGAGAGAAAAAAAATACCTCACAGACTCTGTAGTTCCAGAGCTTAAGAAAACTGTCTGCTTTTCTTTCTTCCACTATATACACCGACATAATTTCATCAGTAAAGTTGCATATATAAAGTTTGAGCTGTATTTATACCTACCATTAGTTTTATCTTCTTTTATTTATGAATTATTAAGGATAAAGAAGCTAAAGCAGTCAAACAATTCCCAACTGAGAGGTGAAGAGGTGAAAACACTTGTCTGAGGGCCATATAAACCCTAACAGTTGTGAGTGAGAACTAATAAAAAATATTGGCCTGTCAGCCGCAGAGAGAGAAATAGATCAATAAATATAAACCCCTGAAAAAGACGTCTCATGCCTGTTTTTTCTGAGATATCACAATTGACACTGTGATAATATCACTGTTTCCTCTGCATATGTTTCTGTGATGCAGGATTAGGAATGTTGCTACTTATCATAAGAAAGCTTTCAAACATCCAAGTTATTTATGGCTCATAATAAAACTTGGATGCTCTCTTAAGATTTATTAGGGGAACTTCCTGTCTTTATACTCAGGTCACTTGGGTGGTTGACATGATGTTATTTTTCTTGTCCAGGGTGTCACATACATAAAAGGTTGGTAATAGTATAAATGTTTATGTTTCTTAATAAATAATCAGTATGATCAAGCATGCATGAAATACGATTTTCACATCCTGTTTATGAGAATAATCCATGCTTAAATGTCAGCCTTCAATTAGTTTGTGTGATTAGGGTAGAGTGTTATAAATTCCTGTCCTCAACAGGGTCAGTCAGTTGTGTTTCTCTATCCTATCAGATGGATGTCTTAGATGGGGCTGTAAAACGCAACAATCAACACCTTCTCATGTATGTGAGAAGCCTGGTGTGTTTGAGCCCAGCTCAGCCAAGAGGCATAACATCACCCTCACACACACACACACACACACACACACACACACACGTACACACACACACACAAATGCCAAGCTTTGTCCTTAATGTGTGAGTGAGTTGTCAGTTGGCGTCAGAAGAGCCTTAGATGTTTGTTAGGGTGTGTGTGTGTGCCCGCGCCATAGTATGTTATTTTGTACAATAATGTGTCAAGCATAACATTTAATGATGATCTCAATTTTAAAAAATAGAATTTTTTAAGCTAAATATTTGATAACATTTTCTCAGTCAGTGTAGCTTTAACGTGAATTAGGGTTTGGAGCAGAGCTTGTACCCTGGAGCAGAGGAGGGTTAATTTCTGTGATCTGATGGATGAGCAGATATTGCATGACACCACACAATAAAGAAAATACCATCCAAGACATAAAATACCAGTTTGTCATTACAGGTG
>JAZGTK010006970.1:3620-19996 GCA_036877625.1 Ambastaia sidthimunki | reverse complement strand
ATCACAGACAAGCAGCCAATAGGCTTCGGTCCCCTGGGCAGCACTGGGCGTTAGGATGCATCTGGGCACATTGATTATCTGTCAGCTGGTCCTGATAGGATCTGAGCAGGGCAGTGTTGGGGTATTAAGTGATCTGAAGTATTCAATAAATATTGATAATGAAGGCCTGTTAGTAAGACTCTTGGGTTTTGGTTTCAGCCCCATGGGAGGGGGTCATTACCCTTGTGTCACACCGTGTATATGTGTATGTCAATATTCAAAAGAAAAGATTTTGAGAGCTGAACCGATCTTATATATTTAATTTCTTCCTCGAACAGACCTTCAATGTTATCGTACTTGAACATCTTCGCATTTGTTTGGCTGTATCCCAATGCATATTACATTCAATTTGTATTGCCAGGCTGCTGTGATATTTACTGTAACTGTCCCTATAGACTTCACACAAACATCATTTAAAAAACTCTCGCTTCTGTTTTAGACTTCCATCCGACTTCCATTTTGACCTCCTGCATCTAAAAGCTTGCCTCTGAGAACATGCCTTATCTGTTTTACAGTCATTTGCCATTGTATTGAGTTTAGCTGCTTTTAAGCCCCTAGGCTTTCTTCATCTCTATTTAATTTGCTGTCTTGAAAATGACCAAGTCTCGGTTTATTGGATTGGTTGAGGCTGCAAGGTTCCGTACAGCTGCACTTATTTCTTTAACTTTCATCCGGTGGCCGCACAATCCTTGTTTTTCTCTGCTGTGCTTTCTTTATCACCCCGTCTCAAGCAGTCAGTGTTGAAATCATTTAACTCTCTCTCTCTGTCTTTCATACCTACAGAAACTTGTCCAAGAATCCTCTGACAACTCTATCATGGCAACTCTTCCAGAATCTACAACTTTTGGAACTGTGAGTAAAATTAAGTTTTCTTTTCTTGAGTTATATTATCAAATCTCCATTGATTTCCACTGGTGTATAGGACACACTCACGGCCCCGGTGGTGTTGTGGGGGCTCGGCCCCCAAAGGAAGACGCTTATGGTTTCATGAGCCAAGTAAATTATTGGTAGATATTCTGGGCAAGCAGTGTGTCTTTACTAAAAGCTTCCAGTAATATGTGACACAGTTGTCTACACTAGAAGTGTACGTTCTCAGAATGTTTACTTACCTCAGGATATTATTCTTTAATCCTATTGTGTTATAATCTACTTACATTAAAGTAATACTTAATAGTCTCCTACTTTATTTCATCCTATTGGTTATTTTCAGCCAATGAAAATCCACTGGTATAAAAATGATCTATTTTAGACTACAGCTGCGTGTAATGTAACTCAAACAAAATATGATTTAGATTACTAGAGCGGAGAGCAGAAACATCACAAGCTGGCTTTGATGGAATGGTCAGAATTTATTTAAATATATAAGGCATAAAATTCACAGCAATCAGTTTGCACATGTATTCCTTTATATATTTTATTTCAGACAGACATGAAAATAAAGTGCTTAAATAGCTGTTCCGCGTGTCAAAAATAGAAACGGGGGTCTGTCAACTGAAGGTGCGATACGCTGCGTGAGGCACTTCCAGTGTAGACATTCGTTGATTATAATGGGAGCAATTTAGTTTTGATGCATCAAAAACTCGCTCTTCACGTCTGGTGTAGATATGGTGTAGGAGTGCTAAGAGTAGCTCTTGTGAGGTCAACTGCTTTCCTGTGGTATGAAGCAATGATTGGAGAAAGAAACTGTCAGATGTTTCTGGATTGGTCCAAAACAAAAACTCCTAGCCTTCATGCTAGCCTGCTGTAGACGTGCTTTAAGCTTACTATGGGGAAGGCTATTGATGAGAAATACATTTTACAGTTTCTGTTGTCAAAGTTTTATGCATGACATCACTGCATGTGGGTGGGGCCTCATTTAAGAATTCACATTGGTGGCACGGTTGTGTGGTACATGATTGGTTGTTACCAGTTTCATTTCCCCAAGTAGGACGTGATTCTGGATCAACATCATTGATGGTCTTGGAACAACATTTCTTTTAATTATTCATATTAGGTTTGTATAACATTCTTATCTACCTAATATTTCGATCTGATTTTAGGGACCAGTTATGGTTAGGGTCATAAATAGAGCTGTTGCAGAACCAACAAAAATCATTGATCACTTACTTCATCACATTTATTACAAAGAATCACAGCAAACGACCAAAATATTTCAGAATTGAAGCCGTTTTACACTTAGCTTTATCTTTGCATAAAATATATGTCATGGTAATTGGGCAATTTGGTGCATGTTTACGTTAGGGTGAAACCAGTTTGCATCTCTGCAGGAAGAATCATTTGGCGGTGCGAGCCAGTTGCTCGGCCCTTGTCAGGGATTATAGCAAATCGAGTAAAGCAATTTCATAATTATAGGGAAGGTGTTATCATAGCGCTGCCCAGTGAATCAACACACAAACACCAATCAGCTGAGTGCATGAGGCTTTAACCACGCGGGCATCTGTGCCTCTGCGTGCTAAAGCGTGTGCGTTCATGCGCGTGTGACGGCACGTGATATTTTAAGCCAGGGAAGCAGGACAGCTCCTCTGAGGTGGGCCATCTTCTCTGCAGGGTTAGCACGTCCTTTGGAGATACTCCAAGGAGAGAAGCGCTTTTGGATTCCTGCGAGATATTGAAAATGTGTTGTCCTTAGAAGAAGGAAAGCACTAACAATAGTTTTGCACAAGCACTCTCTGCTGTCCTCACGTATATTTATATATTTCGCAATTTGCCACTTACAATAATAGTCTTGAAACTATTTAAAAACCGTGGGGTCCAAAAGTCTGAGACCACCAATAAAAATGCTTCTATTTTGCATTGTTTGTTCATTTAAATCTCATTTTTTTCATAAGAATTTTTCATAATATGTTTCATGATAATATTGTCCTAGTCCTAATTTATTATCCATATTGATTTATGATTTGAAACCGTCCCAAAAGCATCTTGTGTGTATAAATGGAAACTGATAGTTAACATTGTTACTGTCCCCTTATTCCCTTCAAATTTGATTGTTTTCAGAAATAGTGAAGATCTTAAAATATTTCTTCATTTTACATCAGAAAATTTTTTTGTGTTCCATTTTGAGAATTTAGTGTTTTGTGTTCTAACTAATTAATTTCTAATTATAATCTAATTTCTGTGTGTTCTATCTTGAGAACTTTAAATTCTAGATTTAAATGAAATCAAACAATCCAGATTTTCAATAAATTGGAACCTCACTCTATATTGTCCTATACTGTGTGTGAACGTGATTTCAGGAATCAACAGGAAATTGACATTTTGATGTTTCTCATGCTTGATTCCTTTGTATTCTGCAATAGGACTGCAGCTTTACAGGAAATTACAAACTTCTGGCAATCTCAGCCACACTGAGGGCATGTCATGTGATTAGAAGGTCATATGGAAAATACAAGAGCCATAAGGCAGCGATTATTATGAGGTCACCAACGTTACATATTTAAACATAACCATACCCTCAACACATGTATGTTATATTATGTAATACTAGCACATGTGGCATCTTTAAAACTATCGATGTGGTTATAATATCTTAGTCTTATTGACCTATCATGCTAATAAACCAATTTTATCGAAAATCAAACAAGTCAAGGTGAATTTTAACACATTAATTAAACCATCTGTTAAGCTTAGTATGCCATTAATTAATTAGTTAAAAAATATTGAACAGAATACACATGGCATCATAAATCAGATGGACGTCAAAGATCAAACTATAGCTGAAATAAAACCATATCGAACTGATGAGTTGCTTTCTTCTTCAGCAAATTTAATTACTTGGCTATACATCTCCAAGACAACACGGTCACACAAAGGCACAGACAGACAAAAACCCCTGTGATGATATATTCATACTTCCTTTCTGATGCTTGTGTTGATGCACTTTAAGTGCTTTTATTATCGGTTTGTGACAGGCAGCTGGTCGTCATGGAGCCGGGTCCACTTGGGAGCACATCTGTTGATTAAAAACAGATAAGCTGAGAGATGGTTGCTTTCCTCTTACCAGCATGAAGCCCAGATTGTCATTCTTACAAGGCGGAGGTGGTGGTTTCCTCTTCTTGTGAGTTTTTAGTGTTTAGTTTTGACTTTAGCGAGCATATGAAGAAATGTAAATTGGATAAAGACTTTATGTTTGTTTAAATCGTTTAAAACGCATTGTCGGTAATACTTTACAAAAACATTTATTAATATCGGCAAAGATTACAAATTATAGCTGGGTAGCTTTCCGTGTGTATACTTTGAAGATGTTAGTGTAAATATTAATAATTTCCTTCGCAGGTTTACTCATTTGGAATTAATATCTTTGAATGTACTTGAACTACTGGTTTGTTAAGCATTGTCTAAGAATATTGTTATTATTGGGCCCAAAATAATATGTAGAAATGTTAAATATATAACACATTTTTGCATTGGCGAATTCATTAATTGATACCTTTTAGATCCCTGCTCACAAAAAAAATCTAAACTTAACTATCCTCAGCTGGTTTGCTAGTGTTAGCAGGTCTAAATTGGTCTAGCTGGTCTTTTAGTGACTTGAGCCTGGAGACCAGCTACAGTAAGATCAGCAGAGTAGCTTAGACTGGTTTAAGCTGCTTTTTAGAGGAACTGATAGACTGGTAAGAACAAATCCATAACTATGGTTTTTGTGTCGTACCTGCCTGTTTAAACTATAAAGATGAATTTTCCAGCACAGTTTTGCTACATGAAGCACATCCAGTACCCTGTGTAACTAGCATCCCGGTCTAAGCACATTAGCTCTTCACTTTGAAATGCTCTCCCGGAACACCGGGATGTAGCCGTCACCACGCTGCCAAGATTGGAAACACGGATTGTGGGAATCACACATAAAAACAGTGTCAGCAGCATCTTTCTACAAGGACTGACGCGAACACCTGCAAAACCATCTTAGCACGAACGGAGTGTTTGTCCGCACCCACGCGCAAGTGTGCTCACACATGTAATTGCTGTCAGTTTTTATTCTTGACGGCCGGGAGGTGAGACGGGTACGAGTGTGTGCGTGCGGCTCAGTACAGTGGGTGTAATCACGGTGGGGGGGGCGACCTGTGTAGAAACGCTAACCCGCTCCGAATCACCTGCTTCACAGAGACTAGCGCAAAGAGGATGTGCCAATCTTCTGTGCCTTGTATGGAAACCCATGTCACAAATTAGAGGGGCTGTAGTAAGGGGGTGTAGTGAGAGGGTGGGTAAGGGGGGGTTAGAAAGAATCTGGAACCGTGGAACAATAGTTTACGTTGCTACATATTTAAATACATTTAACTGACCAAGAATTGAGCAATCACAATTAAGTAATACAAATAAGCTAATCACCACGGTGCCGCCACCGTCTTTGTTTTCTAATGAGAGCAAGAACGAAAGACTTGATTCTGGGGCGTGGCCAGAAAAATTACATAGCCAAACCAAATCTCTATTTTCATCTTTGCGGACATGCATACAAATGACAGAGTCCTCCGTGACTTACTGCAATTTGCATTGTCTCGCCAGGCACTAGCTGTTCCTGTGGGGATGGAGGGAAACAGTAAGGACTGCAGTAATCAAGACAGATATAGAGAGAAATGGAGAAAACTGCTTTCAGCAGAAAATTGTGCCCTGAAATCAGATCTTTGCGCAGACTGTATTATACAGAGTGAATAGCCATAATTAGTCTGCTTTGTATGATAATGCAGCAAAGGGCAGCAGAATTGTCTAATCTCAGGCGCAGATATAGGCCAAGTGTGTCATCCATGTTTATTTTCCGCAAATCCAATTAAGCATTCACCATAAATAACAAGCCCAAGGAGGAAAAATAGGCAGAGCTGTAGTTTTCCGTCTTCTCAATTATCTGTTTTCCGACATGTTTCTTTTTTACAACTTGCAACCCCGAGACAGTGAGACAAGCCTTTGACAACAACAGGAAATGGAATGTTATTGGTGGATTGAGCGTTTTTCTGACAGAATGTACCTCAACCTCTCCATTCCCCCTCCTTTTGTTTGTTATTTTCCTTCGGTGATTGCGATCTCAAGGCGAGCGTGAAGTATGCCTGAATGTTTGTCAACTCGCCTCGGAGGTGATATTTAAAGATGTCAGTTGATCCTTCACAGCAAGTCCTTGATATCTCTCACATTGTCAGATTTTTATTGACATGGAGAGCTGCTGTTCGGTAAAATCGAAGCAGACAAAATTTCACAGTCCCCTGACTGGAACTCGAAACATAAAAGGTGTAACGTTCCCAAAAATAAACATTCGCCATTTACACCAATGTCATTCCAAATCTGTACTTTACAAGTACACAAATATATATATATAAAGGTGTGTGTGTGTGTGTATGAATGTGGGAATATATATTTATATAATGTATATACAGTATATGCGTGTATACGTTTGTTTATGTGTATATGTATGTATGTGTATATATGTGTGTGTGTGTCTGTATATATAAATATAATATTTACTATTTATTAGTGCCTGTACATTCTATGCCATTTTACGTATTTTTTTCCAAAGATAAGCTAATTTTTCATCCACCCTTTACCTAAAGATATCCGCCCAGCTGCTTGAAACCTCGCACCCTCATCTAGCCTCTGTGTCCGAGCGCTATCAAGTGTGTGCGAGGCGTCAGACAGTAAATCTTGCGGATGATGATACTGTATGATACAAGCCTATTTACGGCCAAAGCACAAAAGCGCATTCGCCACAGTCCGCAGACTCAGTCACTCATCCGATGCTTTCAGGCTCTCGGCTAGCAGCTGCGGGTGCCATCAATCCGTTTTATTCTGTTGACCTTTCTCTAATCCTCGCCTGTATAAAGCCGCTCCCACAGACACGAACTTCATGGCTGCCTCATTGCTAGAAGGATCATCACTGTTCGAAAAGGACTAAAAAGTAATACTGACAAACTGTAAACAAGCAGCCGCGTGATGAGTCTGTTTTAAGGCGTCTATTTTCAACGTTTACAGACGTTTAAAAATAATACAGAACTCAGCAATGTGGTTTTCAGCCAGCGAGCTTTGAAGTGATTGTTTTAACAGGTCCAAAAGTGTTGATGAGCCAATGCAGTAAAATAATATAATTTAGTCATTAGGTTTCTAGCATGTAGGTCTTATGTGGGCTTTAATTGAATGCACAGTGAAAAATTTGATGTGCTATAAAGAACTGATGGGAGTTAATTATCAGGGCTTGAATAAGAGTGTATATGTAATAGTGCTTCTATATGCCAATTTGTCATCAACAAAACACTGTTTGGAAGGTAATAAATTCCTTTGAAGGCTTAGAAATTTCTTTTGTAAATTTCTTTTTAGACTAATAGACCGTGGTCAAGAATATTTGGTTGGCTGAAAGTTGTAAATTGGTTGAAAGTAGTTTTTTTTCCAGAAACATTTGTTATGCTGGTTAAAAGTCTTTTCACATCCTGATAGCGATCGCTAAGTTAAGAGGGCTAAATATATTTATGTCTTCTGTGGAAGGTGCAGGACTATAAAATGTTCATCCAATCATTGCTTTCGGTCATCAGCAGATTTATGTGTTGGAGGAGGCGTGGCTTTGGAGAGTGCTCTGAGGGGCGGGATCTTATGCTTTCAGAGCTAGCTTGGTATCGCTAACCTCTCTGAAATTGGGTTTATAAACAGTGTATCTGACAATTTTCAGAATAAATCAGTTTAAAGTTAGATGAAAGCCAAAGGTTGTTTTAATTTGGACAATTTGAAACTTTTCTCTAATGGTGCCTGACCTCTCTAGACTGGTGCACTAAGACCAGAGGAATCTGTGCCCATTTCAAGAATGATTGCACTGCAGGTGGTGTCCATATGGACCTGTGCCCGGCAATCTTACCAGTGCCAATTTAGAACACAGGTAAATATTCTGGCTTGGGTTCACTTAAAATGGTCCCTGTCACACAAAATGGAAACGGGCAGTGCAAAACCAGCACACAAACTTACTCATCTCGTTTGTCTGCAACTTAATGGGATTACTGATTGGGCAGGAGCAGTAATGCCTTGTGACACATTGGGGGAGAGATCGTGAATTAATCCTCGGGTTTATAAGGATGCTTATGTCATTATGCATGTATCTCGAAACGGATTAAAATGCATATATTCATTAGTCTTGGGACTGTTAAAGAGATCTTGGAAACGTTGCTGAGAATCAATTTTCCACAGTTGCGTCTATTTACTGCCAGACATGTCTGTTTTTTTCTCCAGAGCACTTATTCTGTGTTCACACTGCACCCAATTCTGAATGTTAAATCTGCTTTTTAAAACCGACTTTTTGTTTGTATGTTTTGCAAGTAATTAAATCAAATCTGTTTTTTTCAGATAGTGTAGTTAACATCGCATGGTAATAATATGAACATCAACACAATGACTATAGTAGCTTCAGTTAATAAAAATTGATTATCACAACTGGCAGAAAAAAACAAAACTATTTTTGGCTTTTTTACTGGGCATCAGAACCGGCACCCTGTCAATGGAAAAGAAGAATATTTAACAAAATGCCTGACAAACATTTTGGTTGAAATGTAAGGATGTGACTAAACTGTGAAGGAAGTGTTTTGACAGTTTAAAACTTGCCTGAGAGAATTTCGTAGCTAGAGTTACAGTATGTTTGTCTTCTGCATTGATCTCTGGCCTCACCTGTTCACGAGACCGCACGTGATGTTGTCTTTTCACATGTCAGACCGCACCGGCGCCGGACGCTCTCTATCATGACAAGGCCGAGCTTTTGTCACACCGTCTAGTGAAAGCGTGAGCAGAAAACATCAAGCTCAACAGAAAACCGTCAGTAATTTCCTGGCCATTAAAAATAATACACAGGGACACAGACCTGCACACTTTTACTGAGAAACCTTCCTCAGAAAATCATCGCAGATATTAATAAGCATTTCACAACATAAAAAGTCATCTGAATGCCGGCTCCTATTCAGACTGAAACAATTTTTGCACAGGGCTCAAGGCAGATGTGAAAAAATGATGAAAAAACAAAGTTCTTGAATCAGAACTAAATTGATGGGCATCTTTCTACCAGAGTCCTTCCACGTGTCCATTGATTCATTTATTTTTTTGTGTTGAAGTGATGCTGTGGGAAATAATTTCTCACAGAATATGCAAGATTTGCAGTGTATAGCAGTGCCAAACAAAATTGCATGATTATTTGTATGTCTTTTCTTGTCAAGATCATCAATTATTATTGTGATCTTGACATAAAAGCCATCTTGGCATAACAAGTTATGATTCAAGCTGTCAATCGACAATGTAATTGAATCAAATATAAATTTTAAACCTCCAAATTGAAATTCAAAAAATGTGATTGTGGCCAATGAGTAAATTATTTGAATTGTATTGCATCTCTCCATCTGTAGACAGAGAGAGAGATAAAAAAGAAAGAGAGAACATTTAAGTGCATTTGTTTTATTCTCTCTCTTTCTGTGGCGTTTTCTTTATGTGTGGAATAATACTGCTGGTGCTTTAATATTGATTGTTCGCCTGAGGTAATCACTCACAAGATGAAGATAATAAGCTCAGTGCAGAACATGACTGATGCGTGGCAGAATGCTCATGCACTGGTAATGATGTTCCTCTCTATTGATTATTTCTTCCCACTTACCCCAGCGATTAGTTATATTTTTGGTGCAATTCTGCTAAAAGGCTCAAACACACTTTTTACAGATTTTTGTGTTGAATGTGTATCGCTATACCAATGTTCATCATTCACAGTTTACCTAATGTGAGTTCAAGACTGATAAGGCAATATATTCATATGAAATATGATTTTTTTTTATTTTCAATAAAAAAGTGCAAAGAATTGTGGGTAGTCAAAGCAGGAAGGGAGTGGGTCAAACATCAGAATACGTGAGCAGGTCAATGTAATCTGGATATTTTTTATTTTTTTTATATTCATAGTTACTCTGGATAACAATTTTTATATCACCTTTAAAGTCATCACAAAAATATTGCTAATATGTTGCCTAGCTCTAATTGCAAAATCACTGTTTTTCGAACTCACCATTTTCAGAAAGTTCTAGAATGTACTAGAGTTCTAGAACTTCTAACAGCAGGTAGAGGTTAGCAGCACTGCAAGCTGTTATCTGATCAACCGGTCGCCAGGTAACTCAACCTCATATTTCCAGCCCACTCGTGGGCGTATTTTAGCATCTCTCACACTTTCTCGGGTCTCGCCGGACCACCATCAATCTCAGTCTTTCACGGTGCCTCTCTATCTGTTGTGCAAACACCTGACAGAGCAGCGCCTCGCGCTCCACGTCTGCCCAAACTATATTGACGTATGTCATTTAGAGTTCTGGTCAATGACGACTCTTTATCTCTGCAGTCGCTCATGCTGCCCAGTGACAGCTTCCTCACTAGCGCTAACACCCCTGCAGGCTAATGGAAACGGCCTCCTGCCTCCATATATGGTAATGGAGTCTTGGGGTGTGCTGAAGAAGCGCAGGTTGGAAAATTATACCTGCTGTTTGGAGCATGGCCAGGAAATCCATATGGATTGAGACGAATACAGATTTCCATACTTTGAATCCGACAGTTGTGGCCATATTGTGAAGGTAATGATGCAGACGGCATGAGAGCTCGGCAAATATGGTACGTTTTTCCTTCTTATTTACCGCGGTTTCTCTTGCAAAAGGTTGGCTTGAAAATGTATTCGTGGTTTTGTTTGGGAACGTCGCACAGGAAACGGCATTCCTAGCTTCTTATTGTCATTTAAGGGAGAGTTGAGCAAGCGATGCCTTTTTTTCGCCAGGTGCCGAGCGATTGTGTGTCACACACTGTTTGATTGATAATTAGGTTGTGATGTCTGCAGGGACTTAAAACTTTAATTATAATATGATTAAACAATGCCCCCTCATATGGGATCAGGCTAACGATGCAGTAAAGCCAATTTAATCCCTGTAAGAAAGTCTCGGAACATCACAAGAAGGGTAATGAGAGCTCGCGGAGAACCGTAATGTCGTTTGCATGGAGCTCATTCTCTCAGTGTGAAGTCTAGGGTTGCGTTCACGTACACATACCTGCAAAAGCTTGAAAACACCCTTGTAGGAAGCGTCTCATTTTCATCTGCTGTTTTTAATATAAGTTGATTATAATTGCTATAACCTAACCCAGCAATAAACTCTGGTCCTGGCAGACCCCATCACTGCAGATTTTGGAGGTTTCTGTCATTTAAAACATTCATGTGAGGCCACAAAACTAGAGAGACTAAAATAAGAGAGATCTAAAATGTGCAAAATTTAGAAACAATTAAATTCTACTCCGTCAGGGGTGCCACTAAAAGTCTATGCCACAGAGAACAATAGCATTTTTTGTTTTTTTATCTCTTGTTTGCTTGTTTCAATGTTGTTTGTGAGGTTTAGTTATTGTTTTGGAGACATTTAGAGAAATTTCATCCTAACAAGAGGAGGAAAACATCAAAGCTGTGGTCTGGTGGTTAGCACACAGACGCAATGTACTCCAGACAGATTGACCTTTGGTTTTGGCCTGCGTTGTGTCCGCTACCTCAACGTTTCTTGTCATCTCTCCAGTTTTGATACCAATTAAACGGCAAAAAGCTGCACAATAAAATAAAAAAAGAGCAAAACGTACACATACTGTACATTGCTTCTCTTAGCAGGGTCAAGACCTTTCTCGCATTGTTCCATATTCACCAGTGTGCTGTCCTTGCATTTGCACCAGGAAGGTCATGGACTGAATTTAATTTAGCCCTGTGCATGTGGATCACAGCATCTTCTCTGCCAGTATCAGGCGCTCAGGTTGGAACCTCATTGGCTGGAGCTCAAACCGCCGCCCACTGTGATATGTCACAATTTATGACCCCAGCAGCTTGAAACTGTAGAGCACACCGTCAGATCTGTATCCCCTAGCTTAACCTTTCATTGCCACCGGTATAATGAATCTGAATGGATCTGTCGGTCTACATTCACAGCTAGCGTTAAAGCTTCACTCCGCCGGAGCGTTTTGTCTTAAGGCAAAATGCTACACAGCAGTAAAGGTGTTTCCAGCTGCCCTCTACACTCTTGTACTGGGTTAACTCACTGAGTGGTTTTAAAGGGACAGTTCAACCAATAACTTAGTCATCTCTTACTTACTGTCATGTCATTCCAATCTTGTTAATTACTTTTGGTGTTCTGTTGAACAATAAAAGATATTATTTTATTATTTATTTATTTTATTTATTTTTATATATTTATTTTATTTATTATTTTAATATTTTTAAATGAATATCCTAAACCTTTTTTCATTATTTCAATTAAATGTAAACTGGGACAAATTTATTTATAGTTCAGCAGATCTGATTTCTAACTTTTTGATCTGATTAAAAAATTATATTTATTTATTTAGCTTCTCTTTATGCAAAGATTTTATATTAGTAGGACCTTCAGAATATACTGTAGAAATGTAACTATATAACTGTATTAATACATTTACAGTTATTATAGTTAACTGTAAACATATTTTATCGTTTTTGGTGCTTATGCATCTTTTCTAAAGCTTTTAAATTCTCAGCCCTCATTTTTTGTAAATGCATTTTAAAGAGTAGCAGGTGGATTTGCTTAAACTATGACCTTTTGTGTTCCCCTAATGAAAGAAGGTAATGCAGGTTTAAAACCAAAAAAGGGGCGAGTACATGATGACCGAATGTTCATTGTTGGCTGAGAGACCAACTTTCACCAAAATTGGTCCCACAGAGCCACAGTATAAGGGCGTAAGTATCCGTTAATCGCAATTGTCATTAAATTAGGATTATGTCGCCTTTGCGGTCCTCGGGGTCCCTCCTAATGAAAAAATGTTTCCAGAGAGAGCCTTAGTCGAGTGTTGAGTCTTTACTACATAGTCTAGCTCATCTACAATGCATAGCTGACATTTACTCAGCTTGTCTGGAGAGCTCCCTGAACATACGCTAGCGCAGTCTGATTATTTATGTATAAATTCTGCTCGTGTTGTGCATGCTACTGTATGCAGATGAACAATTTATATCGAAGGAATGAATAAAGGTGTTATTTTTGAGTGCTTTTGAATTGATTCATATCATAAAGACTCAATTACGCTCTCAGTCATACCCGGCGATGCATTGAGTGTTTGTCACCTGTGTTGCCTGGTGCTTTTGTTTAAGTCTGAAGATATATTGCATATATTCTGATTTCTTTATCAGTGTGTGCATTTTCCTGTCCAGCCCTCCAATGCTCCAGTGCTTTTATTCAATGGAGTCGCCTAGTTTGGCTTCATGCGACTAGGAAGTGCATGCATAATGTATGGATTGTATGCGGATCCGACTTGCAGTATTTGGGAATTTTTTCAAGCGCCCCGGCTCAATGCATCAATGTCCCTTGTGTTTCTCCTTTTTATTCCCAAGCTGGCAGTCACCTTGGCCTTTCTAAAGGTTAATTTGATATTTTATTCAGGTTTGCAAAGTATGAGAATATATTTAACTATAGTTAAGGTCTTACTAGCTGGGAATTAGCTCTCAGAGCAAGAGCTCAGTAGCTTGAAGAACACTTAATAAGGTCTGATGGTCTAGGTGGTTGGTTTAATCAGTTAGCCTGTCTTTCGGGTAAAGTATCTGTAAAACCAACTGCCTGAGGAGCAAAAACCACCAAACAGCGTTCAACAGGTTTATGCTGTTTTTTTCTCAAGGTTTTCCTTTACAGACTGATGGTATTGTTTACAATGTAGAGTATTATTTTGTTTGTGACACATGGGCTAAAAATTAATCATGTTGTGCATGCTAAAGTATCATTGTCCATTATGAACCGTTAAATGAAGCTGTTTAATAAGAAAGGCAATGTACGCTCTTCACATTAAATATGTTAATTTAGTTTTTAGAGGTGGAGAAAGTACTTAGACTCTCTTTTGATCATTATTCATCAAAGCTTCAAAATGCACAGGAAGAACGCCTGACCGAGACGTGCCGGAAAAATCGCTCAAAGACACACATGAAAAATGCCCCACTCGTTTGGGCAAATGAGCAGCAATGATGTTTTCCTCCTCGCCAAACAATCCGGCCCATTTGGTATGCATGGGGTTTAGCTCATATGCCTCCATCTCCTGGCCCATCTTGCAAATGTGCGAGGTTATCTCACTTTCACCAGCTGATGAATGAACGTGCGTGCAGAGTTTCAGACTGTCAGACTGCAGACCAGGTGAAAGATTTCCTGTGGGTTTAATATCTCATGCTCTTACAGGGGAGAACATCCCACTGAGATCAGATCTGGAACCTTCCGCAGGGCGGCGGGATCCAGCCAGCTGGAGGTCCTTTAAGCAAGGAGTGAGCGTAAAATGGAACAAAGTGGATTACACCCTGTTTTTCGGTCTCTTTGTGGTAGATAAAAGCACAAACGCAGTTGTCTTACAATTTGCCAAATGAGTTAAATTGAGGGCTTCAGTGAAAATTTAGCTTGTAATCTTTTGACAGTTTGCATTCGACAATATGTGTAATTATGGATTATTCTGACAGTTAATGTTATATGATAAAACTGGTACAAACGCCGTTTTTACTTATTTCGTGATGTTCTTTTTGTGAACTGTAATTTTGACATGGATTACACTTGCAAAGGTGATATGTTCTTGTGTGATTGTCGAACCGTGTATAATATATTTCAGTGTTAAAATCACCTAGCCTAGTTTATGTGCAGAGAGAACTTAAGCAAGCAATTTCCCCTACACAAATATCTTGTTTTCGGCTACATGAATGTTTTTCATTCACACTAGAAGAATGAGGGTGCTCTCCATGATGGATCCACCAACCTGTTCTCAGCCTGGCCTTCAAGCAAATTAACACCAAAACATGAAGATACATAGAGTCAGGGGTGTTGTTCTATTTTGGAACTGTGCCCTTGAGTCAGCATTTCCAAGAAGTCTAAGACCCTCTAAACTCTCTGCGGAGCCCCCATGATTGCGGTGAGATATGTCAGAGCTGACATTTAAACATTTGGAGGAGGTTGATCTACAAGATGTCTGTTTTTGGTGCTGGAGTGGGGGTGGTTGCACTCAAAGGTTGTTTGGAGGAGCGTGAAATGTGATACTGAGCGGGTTAGAGGTGGATGTTGTTCACAGCTACATGGCTGTACAGGAAGCCCTTCATTGCCAAAAGTGTTGTAGCTGTGGGTGGAGGTGCTAGCTAGGTCTGGTTTTATGTGGGATTGACCTAGTTCTCTTCCGTCTGTCCAGTCCAACATAGGTAATTATAAGCCAATATGTTACTGTATTTACATATTTTCTCATGAAGATATGTTATACACAGAAGATCAGTTTAAAACCAAAACCATGTTTCGCTCACACACAGTATCAACATTTAAAGACTTGGTAGACGCATTTATTTTAAATGATTATGGTACACTCATTCCATTTGATGAATCGTTGTGTTCCCAGGGAATCAAACCCATGTGCTTAGCGTTGCAGGCACCATGCTTTACCAATTGAGCTTCTACAAAAGTGACTTCTAGCCAAATCTGTCAGTCGTGTGTGAATTAGGTGTTGAGTACTGAATTAATTATGCACTTATTTATTCAAATGTTTAGCAGGTTTTATTTACATATTAGTGACAAGTTCTGCAGGTGACTTAGGTCCTCAACATCATGTATGAATCTCCACTTCTCTACAAAGAGACGCTTTGTAAGTTTTACAATCAGAATATTGTTTTACAAGTCAATTTAAATCTTATGTATTATGTTGCAGTTTCTAATGAAGTCAGGCAACCGTCAGGTAATTCACCAAAGGCAATTTTGACTCCCATTCGGAGCTTGGCGGGCATAATTTTGGACACTGCTCACACACATTAAAACTACTTCCGGAATATATGTCACATTATATCACATCATGCAGTTGGTTTTTCACCCTGATCCAGAGATTTTTGTTTTGTTTTACTTCATTTGTGTGGACTGCGATGGCCCCGGGCAACAGCGGTAAACTTGGCACCCAGAGTAGTTGGAAAGGGCTGCAGTCCAGAACGCATTCATACTCAAAGCCCTCGGCACACAGCACTCTGTCTGCGAAATGGAAAGATGCCAGCTGATCTCCGGGCCATGGCTGAGTGATGGGTGTTGGAGATGTTGATGTTTTGCAGGATAACTGTGTCCTTCACCTACTTTGCTGATGGTGCTCTAAGCGGACCTTCTCGGCAGTGCATGTTTGTGTGTGCGTTTCTGCTAAGGTCTCTATTTTGTCTTTGCAGGAAGCTAGAAGGAGTTGTGTTTAACTGCAGCTGCAATATCCGTTGGATCCAGCTGTGGCAGCAGAGAGGCGAGTCCGGCCTCCATAACCAGCAGTTGTACTGCAACAATGGTTATTCCAAGATCCCCCTACAGCTGATGAACATCTCTCAGTGTGGTACGTAATACCTGGGTTAC
>JAZGTK010006969.1:0-19999 GCA_036877625.1 Ambastaia sidthimunki | reverse complement strand
CACCAGATGAAAATGACCAGGATCAGCACATCTGGTGGGGGTGCGGCAGCCCCCTGTTTAATATGCGCTGGAATCCGCATGGATTGGATGTAAAAACTGGAATGAATAATTGATGCGGCGCGGTGCCACAAAACACTTTCTTTCAGCTAATTGGATATAAAGAGAGTGAGGGATGAAATATTATCATTCAGTCTGTGTGCGAACGAGGGCATGGTTGGCGAGGTAGAATAATAGCCCCCCCACCACAACCTCGCTCATTAATCCAGGTTGGCAACTTGTTCGAGGCAGAAGTATTTGATGTTTTAAGGGCCACTCGCGCAACATTTGAGGATAAACGCAGACATGCGACGACTCTGTCTTTACGTTACTCCGCATCTAATTTGCTCCAGCTTATGACTAACGCTTTATTTTTCTTGATTTGCGTCACGCTCGAAGAGGACTTGCGGCTTGTGTTAAGACCCCTGTGAGCGATTGTCTTCAAAACAGAAAGGACGACAAAGCTCTCAGATGTAATGCCTGGGAATTAACTTTAAGAAAACCAGCCTGGAGACCACTCTACCCACTACATCTCAGAACAGAAGCGGTTTGTGGCCAAAGCAGTGCATTCTGGGTAAAATAATAAGACATACAAAGAAAGGGATGTAAGTGGGCGGAGAGAAATAGGGGGAGCCATGGGAGCGTAGGGAGAGAGTCAAAATGAAGAGCGAGAACTGGGGGTGGGGGGAATAGCCCGGTGGGCATCTTGTTTCTCTATATGTCGATGAGATAAACAGGAGAATGTATTCTGAGCTCTGTTGGGCTGTAAGAATAAAGGAAATTCCCAGTAGACGGGGAGAAATTTTTTGCAGCCATGCTCTCGTGAAAGATTTCTTCCACATACTGGCAGGCAAGAGGGTTCCATCTGTTGACTCATAAAAAAAAAGAGTTAAAACCTGGGAGAGTAAGAACAGTACTGTACAACAGTTAATACATTTATAAGCACACATTCTGTGTCTCATTTCACCCCCTAGTTCACTAAACCGTGATCACGAATCAGGGCACTAAAAAGGTCTTGATTCGCTGCATATTATGACTCAATTACCTGCGACACGGGTACCAGGTTGTGCATTTAAATGCAGCTTACGTGCATCTTGTTGCAGGTGTACGTTGCAATTGTGAAACATGCGCCAAGGCTGCATTTTTATTACAGATAACGTAACAGCAAATAACGTACATACAGAATGGCATTCAGACATTGAATATTATAACAGAAATACAACTGCAGAACATGCATAAATTAACAAATAAATACATATCAACAACCTTTTTAATTGTCTAACAGCTCTTGTAAACACTTAGAAGTTTGCAGGATTGTTTTGTGTACATTACAAATGGAAAATAAGTACAAAATTAAAATGTCTAAAACAAAAATCAATTTGAAAGACAAGGAAATAAGGCTTTTTCTTCATACTTTTAAACGTGCTCTAATCACACGAACACATCACTGTAGGTAAACATAGCGAACGACGTTCTCTGGTTTTAATGGTGCATTCTGGGAATTTTTATGGGGCAAATGCTTCAGTGCCCCCCCCACAATGGCGGCCCTGGACGTGGCTTCCTGACCATGAACTAGGGAGCGAATTGAGACACACTCACAGTCTCGTTTTGACATAATGAATTGTTTTTGCTATAAGTTCTAGTTAATTTCAGACCCTGTTTTATATTTTAGACACTCAACTGTAAAACTGTGTGGTGAATTGTTGTTGAAAAAGATATTACAGCTGACTAAAGGGCAGAAGCTACTAAAACAACAGATCAAAACCACACAACTGCAGTTTAATCCGGGTTTGACCTTTCTAAACCATGATTTAATAAAGACAGAAAAATGGAAAAAGTAGCCCATGAAGCTGTTGAGGAGAACGGTTATCAAACTGCCCTCACACTGTAGTCTATAATATGATTTTCGGGCAACTCTGTGGTGTATTTATGAGGAAGCACAAAACCTGTATTCATTGGTGTTTGAAAGACAAGCCACGAGAGAGAATATTCTCAAAGACTGAAGGGTGTCCAACAGTTTACAGTGACCTGCAGGCTGTGAGAATCACAACAAACGGACTGCTTGCTTTACAGGTGAATGTCTGACACAGTGAGGTAAAGAACCAAAAGAAGCTTTGTAGAGAAGAAAGAGGAGGGGCCACAAAGCAGAGACACAGAGCAAGAAAATGATGGATAAATTACAGCAGATCCACCTGTCAAATGAGTCTCACGGAAAATGTTCAGGTCTCCTTTCACCCCTAAATAAAACAAAACAATACATTTGAATCTTTATTGATATATTTAGCATAGAGAAAATAAGTCTGTTTTTAGGACTACTGTTTTTGCACTGTGCTTGCATTTGCATAAAAATTAATGCATCTGCATGTCATATATATATATATATATAAACATATATATATATACACATATACACACACACACATATATATAAACAATATAATTTATAATTATACATATATATATGTGTGTGTGTCTATCCATATATATGTTTTTGGCAATTGGTGATACATACCCAACTACTTTTAAAACAGCAGGCTGGCTGAAAATAAACCACGGTTTAACAGGTTTACAGTTAGTTGAATTATAAATTACAGGAGGCCTGAAAGCCTTTGAGTGTTATTATGGGTTGTTATAGATGTCCTGGAACGAATGGCCCTCACTGCCCCTCATCTGAACATCTGCTTCTCCACAGACTGTTTAAACAAAAGTTCTGCAGCAGCTGCCAGGCCTCAATTCCCCCAGAGATCTTTTTATCACCTTATTAATGTTATATTATTAATATCCCTGGAACATCTGAGGGCCGCTTCCGGTTTCAGGATATTTATAGTCCTTGGCAGAAAAACGGGTATCACATGGAGAAAAAGTGAGTCTGTTTCTCTGAGATATACTGTATCACAGGTGTTTGGAGGCCCGGGGTGATTATTTGTCAGAAGTGAAACACAGGGGGTTTTTATTTGTCAAAAGGTTCAATTCTACTTCTTCCACTGCGGGCCTGATAGAAAAATGGCCGCAATAACAACAAGAGCTAGCTGTTGAAACTTTCTGCCTCTCCTTATCTTTTATTAGCCATCTGTGAGGTACGAAGATAAAATGCCGGACTCGCAGGCCGTGTTTTTCCTCACATGGGTTAAAACAAAAGGCATTGAGGCATTGATTGAGATATAATTAAAACTAAAGGTGGGGGATCAATTCTGCCGCCATCTGCTGAAGGCAACTTAAGTCCACAGCAAATCAACACGGTGGGTTCTCAGCTAGTTTCCACCTCATTAAACTCTGACGCTGGAAATCTTTTTTTTTTGCGCTCAGTCCTACAAAATTTTATGCGTTTCAGGTCAAATAAAAATAAACGAATCATCTTAAAGTAGCTCATACGATATCCACGGCACACGCCAGCGTCCGACGTCGACCTACGCGAGCGAAGGTTTTTACGTAAGCTAGGCAGACGTGAGCGTCCCAAAAAAGTATTTACAAAAATGAACTTTCCAAACACATTTATTGGGCCGATAACATTAATCAAACACAGTGTATGACCATCGTAAACAATGAAACAAAAAAAGGCATCAGCTTCCGGAAAAGTGCACCAAGCGTAAAATATTCTTTTTTCATTTATTTTTCCCTCCGATATTATTTTTTTTAAATGTTTATTTGTATCTTTACATATTCAATTTCAGCATGAATAATTATATTTACAAGGCCAAGACACATATTTTATCACAGACTGTTCCACGCCACATTCTTCAGCTTTTGGTGAAGAATTTTCAGCTTTTTCTCTCCGTTTCCCCTCATGAATGAGAATAAAGATTTGGATGCAGTGATGAATCGAGGATGTCTCTGTGGTGGTGTTGTCATTCAATGTCCTGTCCTTCTGTCCCAGACTGGTAGCAAGGTGTCCATATATACAAAGGCTAAAAACTTTCAGTTCCATTTGTGTCGAGGCTATGAAATAAATGTTGTTTTTTTAAGTGTTTTTCTTCCCCCAAAATCAAAAGGTATCAAAACATTTGAGTAGTTGTTATAACTCTATGTCACTAGTTCTGACTGGATGTATGAAATTTTTGCCAACAGTGCAAAGTCTCTTCTGGGGTTACGTTTTTCTTTACAACATCATGACTTGGTCTGGCAGGATATATGTCAGTCTTGACTCTGTCCAATCCGCATTTCTCATCGTTCCTGTCCTTGTGTTTCCATGTTTTGGGGCTGATCCTTATCCTGGTTCTATTTCAGCAGCCACTCGTTCACTGTAAAGGGAAAAATGAAATTATTGTTGCACATTATACCGAGTTTTTTTTTTTATGATGACACTGTAACATCATTTGATGTATGAGATCCATTTGTTTTCCATTTAAAAGAAATAGTTCATGCAAAAGTGAAAGTTCTGTCATTATTTACTCACCCTCGTATCATTCCAAACCCATATGCTGTTTTTTATTTAGCTGAACACAAAACCATCACAGCTCTTGATATATAACAGCAGTTCATAGAGGCCGTATTGTGCAAGCACCAAAAACAACAAAAGCACCATAAATGTATTTGTGTCTGTCACAATAGTTCTGGTTCTGTGTGAGGAAACTTAAATAGCCAAACTGAATGTCTTCTTTGCTAAAGCATCTTTGCTAATCTCACATCCATGTAAAGAAAGTTAACCTGGTCGCTATGTTACAATTCTTTAAAAATGTGAAGACTGTGAAGAAAAAAATACTAAAAAAAAAACAACACACAAGTTGGGGAGACGTGAGGTGAATAAATCATGACAGAATGTTTATTTCTGTACCCGCTACACTTTTCAAGGTTCCATTTCTGAGGTGATTTTCTGAGATTTCAGAAACTGAAATCGACACCCAGACAAACAATTTTGTGAATATTTGCAGGACGGTTGTATCGTGTGTGTGTGAACCTCGAGTATTTGCACATCGTCCTGGCTGTGTAAACGGGAGAAAAAACAAAGTGGATCTGACCGGTCCCTGCAACATCATAACGCTCTCGTAGCCAATCAGCAACGGGGGCGTATATTTCAGTTGTCAGTTGCTGCCTGCTGGTTATTGGGGGGGCGGAGCACTGAACTGAGGGGTGTGTTTATTTATTTGTCTAATTCAAATATCAACACTGTTTTTTAAAAATCGCATACAGCATGTTTATATACAGTACAGTATACAGTACTGTGTACAGTAGGAATGAATGTGAAAAAAATCTTCCCAGAATTGCAAATTTCTCCTACACTTTGAGTATGATCACCCTAAGCAAAAATGTAACATTTATTTAGCCTGCAGACTTTTCGCTGTGCTAGTTTTAGAAAAACACTTCCTCAGTTAGGATACGTGACCTCAGATGCCTAACTAACGTTAATTAAACGCTTTGTTCTGTTTCTTTACCTCTGAGATATTTATATCTTTAACAAGTGTAAAATAAGAAAGGAAGGAATTGATTTCGAATCGCTCATTGACCCCGGGATGGTAAACAACCAGTGGACTGCAAAATATATACTGATAATATATATGGATATAATATGGACAATTTAATATGGTCCATGATTCTGTAGTGCTACAGCCATCATGAAAATTAACCATGATTGGTTACAATTTGTATAACCACAGTTTACTACAAATACCATGGTAACCTATAGTCACCGTAGCAAAAACAAGGTTAATTTGCGGTTACCATGGTTTAACTACAGTAATCGTGTTTTATTTGGTTAAAACTGTAATAAAACTATGATTCATTTTCCTACGGGGGAAAAAACAGACAATTATACAATTTTACAGGGATTCGGGTAAAAGCACAAACATTTCTACGTGCATCTCAGATCAAACTGCTGCTTGAAAAAAACATTCTTAACCAGTTTTTTTCATGTTTAAGAGGAGATTAATTATCTGAAGACTTTTCAGTGGATGACAGAGCTCCCCGCGAGTGTTTGTATGTACGTAAGATACTGTAGTTTCTGAGCATACATGACATGTATAAACAGGTAGATGTTTAGAGGGTAAATATTTGCTCCTGAGCTACTGAATAATTAATATGATCGTGCTTGTTTATTTGCATCGCTCTCATTTTTGCAGAATACATGATTTAAATATTATATAACAGTAAACAACTGAAATCCAGTGTTCGTTTTGGATCAGATGTTTTGACTCATCTTTTACTTTCAGGTGTTACTTGTCTGTTTTTAAACTCTTGTACTATTTTTTTTTCTTTCTGTCTTTAATAATTCCATGTAGTTTTAATCACAAATTATTTGTTTATTAAATCAAAAATGTATAACAGGTCTGTTCTGGGCATCAGTGAAGTCTTAAGTATCCCAACATGGAAGCCGTAGAAACATTCTTTAAGTTTATCGCAATGTCTTGCTTTTTATTCAAAGCATGCGCCGGAGCATGCGACAGACTCACCTCGATACTGCAGCTTCTGCGCCCTGTTGTTGGGACAGTCCTTGCCCTGCATGCTGAAGTTGATGTTGGTACGGATGCAGCGATTGTTAAGAGGCTGCACCGGGCGCACGTTGTCGCTCATGCTGAGAAAGATCTGCGAGGGCTGGTTCTGACTTAGCAGTCGCAAGGAATGCATCTGTCGGAATAACACGGAAGGAGCAAAGATTTCATATCGGTTCTGTGATGGCAGGTCAGGCAATTATCACGCAGTCAATCCAATCCTTACAGACCCGCATCAAAACCTGTTCAGGGAGCTGATGTTTTCAAAACCTATTTATTACGTGAGACCCACCAGCAGACCTGCGAATCCATCACTCATGAGATTATAGCTGCATTTCTGACGTGTCAAAAGTGACACAGCAAATTGGCGTTATATTGACTTACCTGCATCTTTGTGACGTATATTGGCTTGTTCATCAGAATCCACGTTGCGGTCTCGTAACAGGGTGGAATTGTCATGGATCCTTCGTAAGTGATAAAACTCGATGTCTCTGGATACACCTCCTCAATGTTCAGCCCCGAGAGAAGATACGCATCGTCTACGCAAAACAAAAAAACGTCATAAAATATTGCTGCTTTTTCGTTCAGTTATTTTCATCCGCAGGGCCAATTTATAACAACAAATTTGTCCTTTCAGCCAGCACAATAAATCCTTAACCCAACCCACGTAGTTTCCAAGCACCTCTTTAAAACGTATTGATAAGAATGTCTCGAAATTACATTCAAGCAGAACAGTAACGAAAAAACTGTAGATAATTTTACAAATTTGCATCTTTGCTCGCAAACACTCCAACCTTTCAGTTCCAGTCACGGTTCGCATTTGATTTGTCGGACAGCCGGTGACAGAGCGTGTTATTTTGACTTCACAATAGCGGGACTGCGTTAGATAATGCGACGCTGGATTTATGAGGAGCAGGACATATTGAACTCACCTTCCTCTGACAACAGACAAGTAATGGGTTCCGACTCCCGTCAGCCAGAGGAAATAGTTCATTATTCTGTCTCTGTCCCATTGATTACCGCTCTATCTGGGGCTGGGAAAAAACATCGCATGTTTGCAATTCCACCGGCATCGTCGCGCAGAACTTTGATAGCTTTGGTGGCATAAATAATTCCGTTTGGCTGTGAAGGAGGGGGTGCGTTTGAAAAATACATGCGCTAGCTCCACTAGCGGTGGAGAGAGGGCCGCTAGCGTGTTTCCAGAGATTCAGCTGGGAACAGAGCGGGTGGCCGGGGCGTTCTGACAGCTGTCAAAGCCCACCCTCCTCTGCCCTCCCCCCGGCATGAGTGTCGAGTCCTCCATGAGCCTGAGTCGATGCACGGCTGGGGCCCGGGAGACACGTACCAGCCACCAGGGGTCAGGAAATTCTATCTATTCATCCACTCTTTCCTCACCCCTATTAATTCAATTATACAGGCCTTTTTTCAAAAGTCCCTCTGGTGTGTAAAATGCCGTGGAAGATTTCCACTACACTGCATTTCTGGTGTAGGTCATGAAATATTCCCAAACTAAGATGCGGTCCGAGATCCCCAAAGCCGGCACGTTTTTTCCACACCTTCATGTTTGAAAGTCTTGTGCTTTTAAACTGTTTCTTTCGATCGATGCCGATTATAAATTATAATTTACGGAAACAATACGCACAGAACAATGACAGAATAGTCACCACATGACTGAACATACACAATTAGCAAAAATGTTGTTTACTTTAAGGGCGAGATGCACTAATGAAGATTAAATTAAAATGAGTTTTAAGCTAATCCAGGATTTGTTGATTTAGGTTTAATTTTAATTTGAGTTGTGTCGCTCCACTTAATTTTAAACAGGGCTTAACAAATGGGTGATTAAAACTTTAACCTGTGATTAAAACCTTCACCTGAGATTAATTTAGATTTTCTGCTGTGATGGATTCATC
Organism: Ambastaia sidthimunki; assembly: GCA_036877625.1. NCBI lineage: Eukaryota > Metazoa > Chordata > Actinopteri > Cypriniformes > Botiidae > Ambastaia > Ambastaia sidthimunki. Next base: position 11,628 of record JAZGTK010006969.1, on the reverse strand, counting down.
AGCGTAACTAAACAGCAACTGTTTCACCTTTTCCATCAAATAAAAGTTTAAGGAGCCATTAAATTAATAAAATAACCTTGATTTAATCTAGGTTTTAATGCAGTTATAAAAGTTCACATTCAAACAGAAAACAGATATTTTTAAAGAGCATTTAGTTATTAAGGAGGTCAACAGTGTCATTCAATGTCAGAACGTTCCACTTACTCTTGTATGTTATTCTTGTGATGGTGTCCCTGTTCAACATTCGATTCAGGAATGAGTTTGAAGTCTCAGATATCTGAAATGAAACAGATGTCAAGGGAGGGAGGGCAGAGCGGAATGAAAACAAGGGGAAGGACATTGATAGACGGAGAGAATAGAAACAAAGGTGTAGGCCGGGGACGAGGGTTGACGAAACAGATTATTACTGACAACTTCATTTCTAAAGGAAGACAAGAAAAACAACTCATGATATAATTTAGTTTTTGCAACCAAAGCTTTATTTACCTGCCACGAAAACAAACGAGAACATTAAACTTTAACTGATAGTTGTGCACAAAATACAACTAGTGAAACTGGAACACGACCAAATGTTGAAAACCATTTTTCTAAATATTTAGCTACAATCACACAGAGAGAAGTCAGTCTTTATTTACCTCCAAGTCGGTATTTTGTTATTTTAAAAACAGCTACTCAGGCTACAAAGTGTAGTTAAGATAGTGCCATTGTAGCTTTTAGTTATTCCCCAACAATAAATCAAATGACCTGACGTAATTACTTATCGCACGCTAAGGTAATGAAGTTCTTCAAAAGTTGAGACTGTTTTTAGCAACCATTACTTGTACGGCGCTGACGGAGCCAACAAGAATGAGTTATCTTCCTTTTCTTCGACTGCTTTCACCACTAATTTGAAACACTTTCAATTCCAGCGATTAAAAGAAATGTGCCTCACGACTACAACAGAAATTACTTCTCGTCTGACCCCTTTGTCGACAGAATGGTGAAAATTAAGGTTTAAAAGTCTTAGTCGCATCTTCTCGAGACTTTCTGTGATATAACCTGAAGCTGCGGCAAGCCATTATCTCTTCCAAGAAATAATTAGGGTCGACTACGAGGCGACGTAGCTATGAAAAAGATTAGCTTTTACTATCCCTCTCGATCAATGTTTTTGCCTTCCCAGAAACACTCTGGCCTCTGCTAACAATTTATCCTACATGTAGCTGTTTATACCCAAAGCAAAATGTCTGGTTGGCCCTCAGCCTCCTCCATTTCGTGGCTACGGTGATGGTGCACAATTCCCTGGTATTCCTTGTATATCGTTAAACTCGGAAGTGACTGAAGTCACAATGCTGCTCTTAGTCGTATCACTCCGAGATGGGCAGCCCGTGATGAATTATAACCACAATATATTTGAATACCATTAAAAGCAGGTGTTGTGTTGTACGGTGAGCCAATAAAAAATGATCATCATTAAATATGCAAATGACATACAAACATTCTCATTTCAAATAAGCTGTATAGCGTGTTGCCTGTTTTTCTGAGCATATCTAAATTCACAAAGAGGGTCTTGTTTCAAAAACTTTACAATGCTTACTACTGAGTGATTGAGGGAGTGCATGAACTGGACACAGTCCATATGGAGGGACAGCAGAGGTGACTGGACCCGGCTCACATCCGGGGCAAAGACGACCGCTTCTGCCACTTTCTCTGAATGGGTTAATTAGCTTAGCTTGAACTCCTGCCCCGAGGGGGAAAATAAGGTAATGGCCCATAACAGCTGCCCTGACGTCTCTTCAGAGACATTTAACATTTCATAACCTTGTCATTCCAAAGCGATGGCGTTTGCTAACTGTGTGGCGATCGCATGGCTAATTCTGTCTGAAGTATTAATTTATTTATTGTTCGAGATTGAGCTATAATTTACATTCTTCACAAAGAAAAATTATAGACGTACATTAACGTCCATCAGGGTTCAACTTCCTGTTCAAAAAACGACAACAATCTAAAATACCGTCTACACATTGACTTTGTGTGTTTGTATGTTTGGCTATTACTCACCTTCATAAATATTGATACTATCACCAACCCATTAGGACTCTTAGCAGCTTCTGTGTAGTTTGTGTAAAGTTCATGATTGTAGTGTATAAGCTGCACCTGAGTGAAAGAAAAAGACAAAACAGACAAATGAATTCAGAACAGCGTAAGAACCAAAAATGCATCTTTCTCTTTTCTGCACTGTGCTCGCAACGCCAACTTCATGGGTTCAATTCTCAGGAAACGCACGGATTAAAAACACGAGTCACTCCGGATTAAAGCGTCTGCCAAATGCACAAGTGTAAACGCAATTTGCTCACCATCAAAGACCTTCACAAAAGACAGTCAGCTTTAATACAACAATGACAGTTTTGGCTCATTTTCCACAAAAGATGAGTTTATGTGTGACTCGGTGTCAGCGACGCAGATGCTGGGAAAATTAAATCTAGCTTGTGGAAGTTGCGAGATACGAGAAGCATAATTGGGAATAATTACCGATTGATATTAATTTGGTTAGTAATTACCGAAAATCCTGTTTTCACCTCAAGCAAATGAGAAAAACCACCACGTCAATTGGAATGAGTTGGTCTTGTGCTGACCAGAGTGGAGAGTTTTTGTCATTACAGACAGCTGAGAATCTCAATCGCAGGTAAACAGCTGCGTCTGTCTTTGTTTGAACGTGTCTGTCAAATTTAAATTTGAGTTCATTGTGAGGCGGGTTAATCTTACTTCTGTGGATTGCTTGAGCGCTCACCGGCCCACGAAAGCGGGTTAAACGCAGGAGGTTTAGATAGGTGAAGAGGGCTGGAGAAAGAAGGGCACAGACGCAAAGATTACCTTGAGCCGAGAACAATTATTGTAAAGCAACTTTTAATGAAAAATGCAGCGGCTATAATATTTGTGTCTTCTTCAATGTCTTATCCAGCTACTGCACACTGTGAAACATTTCAGTTTTTTTCTTCTTCTGGTCAGAACCAAGACGCTTCGCCAGCCCTCTGTGAGTCTCCTGCGTTTATTTAAGAAATACATTAAAATGGCTGATGGTAATTATGAAATATGCAAAAGCAGAATCAGGGGGTGACAGATCGTCTATAAACGTAATCAAATGTGGAGGAAAGCAATTACAGAAAAAATGTTAATTTATTTGTGTGTTTTTCACAAACTTTTTTGACCAAATATGACCAAGTTTTAACCAATGTTCAAGTGGCTATCTACATACAAATCACACACACACATATAATTAGTTACTATATATACTATACTATACTATACAGTATGTATAGAGTTAGGTTCATGGTACTGTATGTTTTCTTTATAGGTGGCTTCTGTAATACTGATTCAAGATTCAAAGTTCTTGCTCATTCTGTGTATTTCTCGAGTCAGATGCAGCTTCTTCTGTAAGTCCAGAGTGTCTGAATGTTCTCTTCACTGCTGCGGATCAAACCGGTTTGTAGTGTCAGTGTGAACTCTTATTCTGTAGCCCAGGGGTCCCACACTCACTCCCCCACACACATACTTTCTTACCTTTATATACAAACAATAGAACAGTATGTCCCTATTTAGCTAACTAATTGCAATAACTAAAGATTGACGCCAACCTAAAACCTTTCAGCTATACATTTTGTTTAGTTATACATTTCAGTCAGACATACATTCTGTCAAACTCACTTGTAACTAACTGGCCACCGATTTGTCCGTAATGCACGTGGGTGTATATATTTATGTGGGTTTACGTATAAATGTATCTTAATAACAGCCAGGGTCAAAACTTTTGTAATCCGCTGCGGATGACATCACATCCTCTCTGAGCCGTTACATTTCACATGCTGAAAGCCAAGACGCATATCTCACTGGATCCATTGCTTGGGTGTTATTTGCAGACGGGGGGGTGTTGAAGGGTAGCGGGGAAATTTCTGCGGCACGCACGCACACACACTGACGTATCTGTCAGACCGAGGAGAGGTGTCTCGGCTACGATAGGAGACAGCTTGTGCCTCTGGTGGGCCCCCTGACAAGCTCTTTATTGCGTGATAGCTGGCTGAGACCTACAATGGGCGAAATATGAAGACAGCAAGTCGATAACAGAAAGAGAGGTGGACGGCGCTAACCGGACAAATGAAAAGCGGTCGCCCGGAACCGCCATCCCATAGCAGATGAATCAAAGCACGCACTCATAAAGCAAATAAACGGAAAGCCCGGGAGTACAAAGAGACATCTGATTTGATTATGTTGCAGTTAAGCTACCCGGCGAAGGAGTTCTCAGCCTGAGTAACGTACTTGTTATGAGGATCTGAGCACGAGGCATAACTTCAAGGGAAATGGCCAATTGCCTCACCTAAGTGTAACACAATTTGATTTTAATTGAAGAAAAGGGCTTCTGGTCTCGGTGATGTGGCGGTTTCTCATTTTAGCGGGAAAAGACAGACTTTCATGACTTTTAACCTTTTAGTCAATTTAGCTTTTGTGACATCATAAACCGAGGAGAAATTCGTCACGGCGGAAGTTTGACGTTTTGTGTCGCACTTTTTGACTCGGCGCTTTGCTATATTTAGCGCATGTGGAAATGATATTTTAATGAGCAAATTTACTTGGGCAGCCGAGAATTGAACAGTGTCAGTAATCTGTTATTTTGCTACCATTGATAATTGGAAATTAATGAAAGTTGCTAAAAGTGAAGCGTGTGGGCTCTTAGACAATTCAACAAATCATTTTGTAGAGTGTGAATTCATTATTTCAGTGGAAACATTAAATCATCTATTTAATGTTTATGCATTAGATTGTCCTGTTTATTTATTTACACACTTTTCTCACAAAGTCTGGAACTGCGGTTTAATGTCGACGCAAAACAACTGCAAAAATAAATACATTGAAATTATATTCGCAAGAATATCATCACATTCTGTCTTCACAGCTTTGAATATCTCTCAGCTCTTATAATGGAAATGATACTCATTTTATGCAATTTAATTAGTAGTCCAGGCAGAAAAGCTGCTATAAATGTATGGATGAATGGATGGAGGGATGATACACTGTTTTTACGTACGCGAACGATTTAAAATGCAAGCAATATTTTCAGCTCAGCGTTGGCTTGGACTGTTACACACCAAACGAATCTGTTTTCTGCACATGATCAGTGACTTTATTGAGCGGTACTGAAGCTCAGTGGAACTGGAACCATAAAACAGACAAATATTAAATCACTGTGGGACGATTTCAATTGATTGTCTGTGCTTCTGAGTTGAACGAATGTGTAATGCAGTTTTAATGTGCAGATTAATCTTGCAGTTTTAGCATGATGTTCAATAATAATACTTTTCCAGGTGTTTTAAATGTTTTTAATACGTTGATTCATAAGGACTGTTTTCATTATTTCAGTCACTTGCAACGCTACCTTTCAACCACAGGTGGCGACGGCGAGGCCGACGTTCCACACCGCAGCTTTGAAAGAAGTTTCTGAGAAACAGCTTGAATATTTTAGCACTCATTTCATCGGTGGTGTTTCATTTGCAGTTTGTGAATGAGGTTGTCCTCGTGGATGAGGAAGAACGAGGCGCGTATTAACTCTGAGGTGTTGAGATGCTTCTACAGTGAGGCAGCGTTCCCCTGGGTGCCGCGAGCATCAGTCAGACATAATCTTCAGAAGAGATAGCTGGAGATGTGTTGAACGTTAGCGAGACAGACATCCAAATAAAGCTTAAAAGCCTGGTTGCTTTTGAATGCAAAACAGTCAGCGGCCGAGAGATATTGCCAATGTGTTTGTCGTTTTAAGTTTTAATATTCTTTCTCTCTGTTTTCTTTTCAAGGACAGTCGCAGCCGTTTCGTTCAATCTACATTCAGGCATTTCTGACGCTTCGTAAACACGTACAGAACACGGTCCTTCAAAAACATCACAATTTTAAATATTGATTTTGGATGCATTTGGCTCCGGTCCTCACCGTGACCGTAAGAAGAAAGTTGAATTTCTTGGTTTAAGAACTGAGGAGTTTGTTCCTCAGCTAAATCTTTAGCGCTGTTCTGTGGTTTCGTTTATTTTACGTACCGCTTCGGTTTGAAATTACGCTCGTTTTTTCAAGATGGCAGTTATTATCACCTTAAATTAAGGCATGAATTAATGAATCTACTGCGTTTTCTCAAATAAAACTCTTCTTTCTCTTAACTTTCTTTTTTAAGTCAGACTGAATACCAGCATTTTTAAAATAACGAAATACAAATACTGTTACCCAGACAAATAGCAAAAAGGTCTAAAGCTAAACTTTGGTTACTATTTTTGACAGTGGCCAAAATGAATAAGAAATGCTGTGAAAAAGTAATAAACTTTGATTAAAGACAATTTTATCCAGATGGGTTTAGTGCTAGTGTTAGCATAAAAACAGTAGTAAATTTGCTGAGATTTTTAGCACGTTTAAATCACAAAGTCTGCAATACAACTACAACAGACATGAATTTTTAGATACCACCCTTTAACGTGAGAAGTAACGCTTACAATACAAGAGTAAAACACAGAGCCGGCCTTCTAACCGCTGGGTCACGCTTCAGTTTGCCCTGATAGACTGTTGACACTGTTTTATTATTGCTGGATTATCAGCCGGCTGCCGCGAGAGGGAAAAGAAATTATAATCATTAATTACTGCGGATTTGCCTGTCGAGCTCACGCTTATTTTGTTGCCACACAAATCGCCGTTCTTATTACCTTCAAAAAGAAATGTCAGGACTTTACTGACTGGTGACTTTATCAAATGATGGAGGCTGCGGTGCGGGTCCAGCTGAAATTACACCACCAGCGTAACTGAGACGCAGTTTCCCGCTATTATGGCTCTGTTAGCGGGGGGCTACTTAAATCAGAGAACGGCTAGAATAAGCCATTATACATTTCCAATACAGTTTGAGCCAAAACATTAGCATTTTTCAGAATTTTAAGAGGTATTCTTCTATATCTTCTAGAAATCTGTTTTTTTTTAAACCTGATGCAAACCATGTTAAACATTTTATGAAATTCATGCCATAAGGCAAAGTTTTACTATTAACCAGTTCATGAAAACAACATCCTTTATTTATTTCTCAGCTATACTTTCCTGTTTTCTGCCTATGGCTGCTGACCTCAAAAGATCGACTAGGAGCTAATGTGGGCCACCGTGGTCAGGCCTGTAGCCCACTCATGATGTAGGTCATACAGAAGCTCACCTCCCCGGAGAAGGCCTGGCCGTTGAGGAGATGTTCAGAGCCCTGTCCATCCTCACTGCCAAAGTGTAACCTGATCTCCTCAAGACGGTGGCTGTAGGTCATTGGTCCACCCGAGATGTTGACCAGATGCTCTTTGTCCAATCGGAGCGATACATGGCGGCCAGTGTTGTACATTGTCCCTCCCACCTTAAGAGAAGCAAAAAACTGGTTAAAAGTCACAGTAAATAGTTCATCATCTACATAAGGGCAAGGAGGAAAACAGCACTTAAGAAAACAAGACTTAAGAGACATAAGTCACACTTTTAAAGGTATGGATATTATTGACACTTTAAGGAGGTCACTTAAGACAAAACAATAGATGCTGTTCAAAATCATAAATCATTCAAAATCATCAGAAAGTTTGTTGTTTGAAAGTTTCAGGTTGTCAGACTTGTGGAACACAATCCACAGATACTGTGATAAATAGCTTTGCTGGGACACTTGAAATGACTTCATACAAGCCCTTACAAAACAGTTCATTCAAGTGTGTTATTAGTTTACTTCTTTTAAACTTCAAATCTTTTATGTATGTCTTAGAAGTATACTTCATACACTTCTCAAAAAACGTTAGTTTCTAACTAGTTGTGTGCTCAAAGTTTACTACTTGCACACTAAACGTACACTTTTTTAAACTAAAAGGTGGGTTAATTTCAAGTGCTACTATAATAGTACACATGTATTTTAAGAATGCATAATAAAATTAATTTGTATACTTCTTTTTGCAAGACAAAAGTTACACTTGCCCACCAGTATTAGCTGAAAGTAACTGCAAACATGGCTCACAGTGTTACAGTTCTGAGAATCACTATTTGATTACACATACTGTACATACATCATTTATACACAAGCATTTACAGTAGATGGTAATTGAATTACACTGTCATTCTGAGATTTGCATCACTACTGTAACACATAAAAACTTGTGTGAAAGTTGGCGTGACAGATACAGAAACGAAAACAAAAGAACTTTGTCCTTGATGCTTAAGAGCGAGTGAACCTGTCGGGAAACGATTACATCTAAAGCTTTGAGAAGACAGCATGAAGATACAAAAACCAGAGATAAAAATCCTTATCAGGGTATCCACTTATTTATTGATATTCAAGAGTTGCTCCAAAGCGAGTTATTGATATTCTAAACACAATGCTAAAAACACTTCCATGGCTCGCATATATATTTCTATCTTTCCCTTTTTCCTTTACAACTTTGCCTTCAAAATGATTTTCCCTCTTCAAATTCCCAAAGAAAGGTCTGCCCACACACTGTAAATATTTTAAAGCCGGCCTGAAAAATCGATGGTTTGTGTAGGGTAGAGAGACGAGGCGAGTAAGAGACAGACAGAGAAAGAAAGACAGTAGATTGGGGCATGAGGACCGGGTAAGAACAGATTGTGTAGCCCTACTTAAAGGATTACCAATCTGCAGCGCTACCTTGAGGTGTCGGACTCATCCGAGAAAAGGCCAAGACATTTGAAAGAGCCTGAAGAGGTCAATGATTATTCATGAACGAAACTGGCGAAGGTAGGAGGAAAAACTCATTGTGTGGTTTCAATAAAGAAAACTCTGTCGACGGTACATGACATTAAAGCCAGAAACCAAGATGGTACTGCTCCCGTCCAACAACAGCCTCAACATCTACCACAAAAGCTCAATATCTATTCAGCTGCGTGTTTCCAAAATGTGATCGTTCCTCCATTATTGATGGCCAGTGTTTGCTGACCTTCCTCATACCACCGTATATGTGCAGACTTCAAAATTGTTTGTTCCATTCGTACGGTTTTCCCCAACTGATCTCAACTATACAGAACACGCATTTGCTGGACCAGTCTGAGAAATACAGTTTATTTACTCAAGTAAATAAAAAGGACCTACCAACACAGGAAATAGCTGCCTGAACGTTGCCAGATTAAAATGACTCATAAAGAAGAACGTGAAGATAAAAGAGATTTTGAATTGTGTATCTACTCTACAAAGCGATGACTTTAAGCCCAGCAGGGAACAGGAAGTTCATTACTAAGAAGAGACGCATCGGGGTTTCGTAGCTTTTGGTCTGCGTGTTGCGTCTTCTCTGTATTTTAATTTTCCCGAATGCATTGAGCTGTTTTGCTTTTCTTTTCACCTCATAATTTGCATTAATGAATTCGAATGCTAGCAAATGCTCCACTGCACTTTAATTTGTCGATCTGACAGTTGCGCGGCTAGCGCGTCACGCAATACCTTTCAGCCCGACGCGCAGAATTACGGTTGATCGTCAGTCCTGCTCGTATTGTTAGAGACAGCTGACAGCGGCAGAAATAGAGGAATTATACACCCAACAAAGCACACGTAAGAAAGAATAAAAAAACTAACAACTCCTGCTGGGCCGCTCGTGCAATAACTCTGAATCCTCCATCGCCACCATCCCGAGACCCTCACGTAAAGATAACAAACATTAAGGGTTTAATTTATAGAAACATTGTTCCTGCAAACATCAACCCGAAGGCCAGCTGTAAGATATAATTCTCTCTGGTCAGGTATTTACAATTACAGGGTTTGAAAGCAATATAATGGATGTTATTGTTACGCTCTAGTGAGACTGAAATGAAATCAAGAAATTAGAGGCGTGTGTTTTGTTGAAGGGATTTGCATTATGAGCTTCTGTGAGGCTCATATCTGGATGTAAACCGTTCCACAGTCTCCAATGCTCTGCACCGATTGGTCAGCGGAGGACTTATGCAATCACCACAGAAAAACAGCTGTAAGATAACTGTACAGTCAGATAATGATATCAAAATGTGCAGAAAACCTTTAAGAATATATAATATAGTTACATAACACAACACAACATACTGCCAAGCTACAGGCTAATCAAAATGTAGTCATTCAATTAATACTCATAATCATAAAATACAATATATTTAGTAGTTGGTCTGTGACAAAAAAGCAGAGAACTATTTCAATCATAACACTCTTTTAAAAATGAACACATTTATATTTATGTTTGAAACGGATACACAGAGCAATGAATCAGACAGGATTTAAATATTGCTCATCTCACTCAATAAGAAAGAAAAAACAGCTATGTATCATTTTGTCATGCGGTACGCTAGTATTTTTTAAATAAATGTCACGTTGCTGTGAAATGTATAAGATTAGTCACTTGAGGTTTTATCCAATTTATATCTGTTTTAGAAGAAGGTTATATTTATTGACTAAACAGTCTGAACAAAACACTTCACAAGGTGCCAAGCTCATATCATGCCAGCCATGTTGATAACGCTGCCTGGCTCAAAATTGTTTTTTATTTTAAATTTTTTAACTTTCCAGCTGCAGTTTATAACCTGGATATTTCTCGTCTATTGTACTGCAGAAATAAACATACAACATTTGACTCATGTATTTATAACACGCATTGTTTAACTAGTTGGCAACGTTTTCTTTGGATATTCTGGGACGGCTCTTAAAAGCATGAACTTGTATTTTTCTCTGCCTGTTCCCTCTGACATCACACTCCAGGATAGTCGCTAGTGTGGCCTGGAATCAACCAATCACATAACAGCAATTAATCACATTGCATTTACAGCTCAGGTGATTGGCTCAAAAGCATCACTGCTCAAACCTGTGGGCCAATGAGCAAACCGAGCAACTGCCTATAAGATGAATGCTAATGGACAGCTGTCTCCTGTTACACCATTATTAACATCTGTGTGTTACCTCAACACAAGTCACTACCGGTACTGGATTAGGGCCCCCTGCAGGTCTTTTGGTTTCAAGAGTAATAAAGAGATTTGAATACAGTTTCTGGCACCCTATCAAGACAATCTGACAAAAACCATAATGTGTGTGACAACATAATAAGATTTGTGTTTCTTTTATTGAGGAGGTGTACAAATCTCACACACCCCAGTTCTGCCTTTGCCAAAGTAATAGTGTAAAATATGTGGACGGCTCGGCTAAACTGTCAAATTCATTTCTTTTGCAACGCAACCTGTTAGTCAAAACAGTGACAGGACGCTGTTTAGCGACGGCTCACTTTTGGAGCCTTTTAAACCAAGTTTTGAGTGTCAAAATGAAAAACTGTCAATGGAAAAAGCAAAAAGGCAAAGCAATAAAAATAGCAAAAGACAAGAATCACGTGTGACTGTTTACTATAAGAACAAATTTTACATTTGAATCGTGATAATATTGGCCACGGGCAGCACAGGTATGACAAATAAAATGTTATAAATGTTAACCATAAATGTTATTGATTTTAATGTATATTATAATTACAACAGAGAATTTTGACTATCATTAAAATTTTATTTGGTGCCGTATTAAGACAACTTCAAACTCACGCTCTCAGCCTGAAAAACAAAGCTGTTATTTATATGTAAATAAATTCTGGTCAGAAAGTGAGCAATGCACAGCAGTTTCAG